>VYZR01023633.1:5487-20921 GCA_013400675.1 Oxylabes madagascariensis
TTTTCCACCACATCCCTCTAAAATCCAGCCAGCGTTAGGCAAAATGCACTTTATTTTCTCAGTGACATGTAACCCTCCTAATAAAGGGACTCAAATGAAGTACCTGTATAACACAAGAATTGTTAAGTTTTAGAAGCTTAATTTACACCACCAACTTAAAACCAGATGAATCTTTGTGAAGCTTCAGTAGGTTTCCTTCCTTAAGAAGGCTGACAAACAGCAAAAGAAAGGTTAAGCTGACATAAAGCATTCCAGTTGTACACCATCATAGGCACTTGCTGTCTAAAAGGCTGCATTCACTNAACTGGGCTCTTAGTCTGCTGAGCAATTTGATGCAGTACAATTGGGGTTTCAAATGGAGTATGTAAGCACCAGTGAGAAGTCTGCATTATGGAACCATACAGTGTGCTGAGTCTTAAGATACTAATATCATATTTTTCTACAATCCAATTAAGAAAACTGTTCTTAAATAACCATAAAAGAGAAAGTTGTTTCAAACAGCTCATTATAAACAACATGAAGGCAGGTTCAGTTAAGAATCCAGTAATTGTGCAAAGGTCTGTTGCAGAGTCTTCAGCAGATCAAGTCCATGGGAGACCACAAAAGATGACACAGGAAAGCTGCCTTTTCAACAAGAGAGCAGCATGAAGCCCAAGATGCAGAGCAAGCTTAGTGTCTCCACTGAGCCCCAAGCCTCAGATGCCACGATGACTAAACCCTTCAGCAGTGCAAAAGGCCCCCAGCCACACCAGCAGAAGTTTACTGTTCGTGTATCTGGGCAGTTCCTGCAATACAGACTGCAAAACTCTTGGGGTGCTGATGGAGCCCAGGAGCTGTTCAGAGCACGGGCAGAGGATGTCACACACATGAAAGCCCCACTTCAATCACCACTCCGGGCACTCTGCCACCAACACCTTGTCAAGTACAAGTATCTTGCCACCAGATGTTTCTACTCTCTTGCTACGCAGTTGCCTTGGGAAGAGAACTACAGAGCATTGCACAAAAATAATCATTTTAATTATTAAAGTGCAATGTGCTTTGAGCTTTGGCACATTATTCCAAGTGTCCGTAGATGAACTGTGTTAAGGATCCTTTGAAAGTGAAGAACTCCTCGCAGTCTTTATGCTACTGACACAGCTGAATGACTTCAGAACAACCCTGCACACATATTGGTGACCTCATGAAAACCAAATTTCCTGAAGCATTTTAAAAGCACCTGTAAAAGGTATTCCTCATTCCTGAAAAAAGGGCTGTGTGAATGATTACTGTTAGTTTCATGCTTGTATTTTCATCTCTCTTAAATTTACAAGACACATACACAAAAGTGCCAGAAAAACTAATCTACCAAGGCAACCTGAGAACCACCAACTTAGGAGGTCCTCATTCAGTGCTCTGCTGGTCTTCTGAACTTAGTGAAGGGAGCTAGATCCTGTTTTCTTCATAAAATGAATCCTATTAAAATCTAAGGTGGTCATGCACATAGAACAAATTAAATATTTAGTAATTTAGCAGCAGTATGTGATAGCACAACACAGTTTAAGTTGGTTGTATAAATACATCCCTGTCATCTTAAATGTAGTATCACCAACAACATTAGGTTTAAAAAGGCATGCCAAAATCACAGCAAGATACTGGCTATTTACACAAATCTACATAAAAATCAACAGTCACTCTTGTCATGGCTAAAAATTTCTGCATGAGCAGTAACCCATAACTGGTTTTGGCACTAATACATACATAACAGAAAACATACAACCTAACATAGGGACAGTGAAAGCATCTGCCTGCGAGCTGTAGGCAAATATTTTTTAAATCTATTATACAAAAGAACACGTACAGAAGCAGTACAAGCAGCTGCTGTGACATACTTCCAGGCCTCTGAACAAGCATCAGCTTACTAATTGCCTAACAGAACATCACTTCAACACAAATGGTTCCTTAGATGGTTTTTTAAAATAACATATTGAATGCAAACATCGGAGCTAAGCTGTAAAAATGTCTAGGAAGCCTAAATTTTGCCTAGAAAATCTAGTTTTACATCTGGTTTTGTTTAGTATTGTTTTGTTCTACAGACTAATCAGCTAAATAAAATGAAATCTAAATAAAACACAGTATGATCCTGGATTAGTGACTACCCTCTAAAAGGCACAATAGCTTATTGAGACAAGATTAGAAAGAATAACAAAATCAATATATATGCAATTTGTAACTAGGAATTTATAACAATGACAGATCTTCCTCTGCCTCTCTACGGAGATGGTTCTCAGCACTGGAGAAGCAACAACAGTGATTTTCAAAAAAATGGACATGACAATACTGCAAGGCTGAATCTTGCCTTTAAGTCAAATGAGCAGAATAGCAGCATGGAGTCCATGTAACAGAAGATAAACTTGTTTGATTTGTTGCAGGATGATAATTCAGTGTGAACAACTAGACAGAAAAATTATTCAGCAACAGCCTTTTAATAGATCAGAATAAGTGAGGTTATGTGAAACAAGGACAGGAGAGTAATTAGGCAAAACAATTAGAATAGAACCTTGCAACTAATTTTCCGGCTATATGATTCAGGAAATATTTGTATTCATATCCTGTTCACTTTTTTCAGAAACAAGCATTTTTCCATTTGTGACAATAACACGCCACTTCTCAATATGTGTTCTTAAAAAAAAAAGCAGAAATCAGTATACAGTAAGTACTTGACCTAGTCAGTCTAATTATTTCATTCTTGCACTGCCCACTTATTTCTAAATGAAACCACAAGGCAGCTACGGGGGTATTTTCTTTAGCAAGGACTGGAAAGTCACAAGTCCGTGACTCATTGTTCCGCGGCTGAAAACAGCTGTGCCGCACAGTGACCGAACGGATCCTCTGAATGTGGCTCACTGCTCTACCGAGATCGGTCCAGATCTGCAGCCAGCAAGAGGCCACCCCATCAGGGCACAAACACCTCCACACAAACCCTTGACAAACTCTCCCACGGCCCCGCTGCTCACGTCTTCCCACCTGCTTTAAGAGTTTCCTCAGGGCAGAACGGAGCTCTCTCTC
Organism: Oxylabes madagascariensis; assembly: GCA_013400675.1. NCBI lineage: Eukaryota > Metazoa > Chordata > Aves > Passeriformes > Timaliidae > Oxylabes > Oxylabes madagascariensis. The sequence continues at coordinate 8,533 of VYZR01023633.1, forward strand.
TCTGGGGGAGACACAAAGTACCCACACATCTGCTAAAGCCTGTCAGGGGCAGACTCTGCCAGCAATAAACACAACCTGAAGTTTGTACAAGTCTGCTCTCTGTAATTCAGAGGGAAAACGACTCTTTAAGGATGGCAGGGGGACCAATAAACCAGTTCAAATGACATTCCCTTTTCAATACTAGTATGCCTTGCCACTCAAGGGTATTTCTGATTAATTTTTTTGACAGCTGCAGAGAACTAGCAAAAAGTAAATTGTCCCATTTCCTTAGCTGTCAAAACGAGCCAAGTTACTGTCTGCTAAACATGGTAATTTCTTGTATGCAATACAGGGCACTGAAGAACACGCATAGGAAATCCAAGGACCTCCTAACACAACAATATGGAAATCACTTCTTTTAGTCAGTGGTTACTGTTCTGAAGACTTTAAAGTTTTTATTTAAAGAAAAAATCGTACCCATTTCAAAGCCAGTTGAGGGAGAGAAATAAAACACCCCTCAAATTATTTGCTCAACATGTGTCCTCCCAGTGAAATCTATAGCCACTCAAGATGCCTAGTTTATTTTCCACTTGAGACACTAATAATTGGTAAGAAAATACAGAGAAATGATAATGGTTGGGAAAGAATATGACTAAATTAGAGTAGAACAAATTTTAAAAGGAGTTTCCCTAGTTAAAGTAATTCCCACAATTATACACAGAAAAGAAAGTTAAAGGAAGCATAAAGGAGCAGGCTAGACTTTACAATGAGAACTTTGATGAGGAAAGCATGATAGGAAACTAAGCTAAAGCCACTTCCTCACAGCAGCATACTTCAGTTCTGAAAGGGTATCTGAGGCAAATTATTCAGAAGTTATGAAAGATCCAATATCAAAGTAAAAAAATCACTGACCTGGATTAAGATCCAATGCTAAAGTACAAAAATCATTGACCTGGATTAAGGTCCCATCAGTATCTCATCGTGAGACAAATAGTTTAAAGCTACTCTAGTACTTCAAATTATATGAAACCATAGCATTGGCCAGCATAAAGGGATCAGTATGACAAAATTACTCTTCAAATGTATGTTCTCCACTAAACCAAGAAAATGCATGAAAATTTTCCTTTAGTCCCATGAGAACCTTTAAAAAAATAACTCACAAATGGTAACATTGAACTGCTTCAGCCTCAAGCAGAGAAATAACATGAACAAACCAAGACAAAAGGTGAACATTTACAGAACAGTTACTGGTCACTGATGCCTTGACCTTCCTGAGCTTTCATTGACAGCACATCCATTTCCGTGGAATAACCAGCTGGGCATCACCAACTTCTGTGCCTGCAACTTTCTTGAATTATACCAGGCCTATGAAGACTGTGTCCATCTGCAGGGAGCAAACAAGCAAAACTGCAGAAACCTGAAGAAACTAACTATTCACTACTAAGTTAAGCCCTCAGGGACATCATTGTGTAGCAGCTTGTATCTCACAATACAGATACTCGGTGTAGTGGTTGTTTCACTTTGAGTGTAAACAGTGAGTGTGGGAAACAAAAATATAATTATCATGCCTATCAGCCTCTGAAGAGTGAGTGGAATTCACTGGAAAGACACAGAAACCACTAAGACTGATGTCCAACATAAAGGAGAGGCAGGATGAACCCGCTGGCTAGCAGGACTGGCAAATTCTGCCTTGCAAGCAACTTTGAAGATCAATCTGAGAAGTGGTTAAAAATAACTACCATTCCCATTCCCACCTGCTCCCTCAGGACACAACCACAAAATAATATTGCTTAAGCACTGCTGTGGTGGCACAAACCTCCAGAGACTGGTGGCAAGGGCAGGAAACAAGTGCTGCTGCCTTTGAAAAGTTTTCAGTCTGATTCACCCTGCAGGCTGCCACCACTAGCTTTTATCCACATCACTCCACCAGAGTTCTGCCCAGTCACCTGGAGCAAAGCAGCAAAAAAATTTTAGGGACACCCTCCCATATGTTGCAAAGCTCTGACTGCAGCAGGGAGGCAGCAGAAATTTTAAAACAATGGGTAAAAGCAAAGCCGTCACCAAAAGTAACCACTGAAAAGCAGTTTAAAACAGCCCAACGTGAGACTGCTGGTCAAGCGCTGTGTAGTCCCTTGAATCCCATTTTCACTGGTCCCAAAAGTGTAACTTCCAGCAGAGCCTTCATGCCCGACACACTCATCCATGCAGCTTCCGGAGGAGATGCGCTCTTATCCACGTAGGAAACAGATTTCAGACAACCTGCAGAGGGATGGAGCCAACAGGAACAGTGAAGACAACAGGGCAGGGGAAACAGTTGAACGGAAGAAAGAGCATCAGGAAAGAAGTGAAAGAGGAAACAGATGCACTGGCAGGAAAAGAAAATACAAGTGGGAGGGGAAGGCAAATGTAGAAGGTGAAAGTAGTGCAGACCAGTTTGAGAGGACAGAGCACAAGCACAAACAAGCTGCAGAACAGATGAGTCAAAACAAATGAGAATTATAGATAAGAAGGAAAGGTGGGAAAAATAATAATAATTTTTAAATCCCCAGACCCATCACAGCAGTACTTCTCATTAAACACAGAGCAGTCTGGGTTTCTAATAGGTGAGATCAAGACACCTGAGACAAAGTAGAAAAATACAAGAAACAGGGAAGATTGGAAAATGGTTGTCACTAGTAGACCTGACAGGAAAATTACATATTCTACAGAAACCCTAACATTTCAAATTCTGCTGTTCTTTCAAATCAAGATGAAAGGCATTTTAAATTCATTAAACTTTAACATGACTTTGTTGAAACACTGGATTTTGAGGTCAAACTCTAATATTCTTCAGCACAAAATAGGAAAAGTTGAATACTACCACATTTCTTTTCCAAACGGTTTTAAGAACATCTCCCAAGAATGGTATTTTCAGGGCTAATTTTCCCAGAGAACTGCTTCACTGCAAATTTTAGACACAACATTAGATGAAATAATTTGTTTCTCACTAGGATTAAAAGATACCTCACTTAGGACTTATTTCCAAAACTAAACATTTAGCAAAATATATTTGTAGTCCTGCATTTTGGGCCACAAATTTGGACATTTTTAAAAAGCCATTCCATTGCATGAAAATGGACACATGTTACTATAACGACTACCTTTAGAAGACCTATACAGACAAATCCCACCACAACAGCAATTTTGACCTAAAAAAGAAGATCTAAGCCTTTCTTCGCTGCTAAGCAGAGGCCACATGCACTCAAAATTACCATAATATTACTGATGGAAGGATCCACTCCTCAGGCCTATTTCTAGTGAGGTGTGCTAAGAGACAGTGTTACATAATACATTCCCCCTCTTGTTTCAGGACTTTTTAATTAGTTGCAGTTTTTCTATGTTTCTCCCAATGGTCGTGGCAAACAATTTATAATTTCTTTCTTAAAAATTATGTATTTTTTACTTCATAACAGGTATTTTTAACACTAGAGAATAATTCACATTACATTAATATTGCTACAGCTTGTGCTCTTGAAATAACATGATGCGCTATGGGGCTTCCAAGCTACAAAAACCTACATTCTCAGAAAAGAGAAAGCAGATAGTTTAAATTAAGCAGGTTCCCCAGGGGTCTGTGAATCTGAGCAATTATAGCTGGGAAGAAACACGAATTTGAAATACGTTCCAGCGTGCTCCTCAGGAGCTTCTCATGAGCTGCAGCCCACCCTGTACCAGCACGGCTCAGCTATCCCTACATCCACACTCTCCCGTCACCCTCTGCATTAACAGATAAACGTCCCAGGCAGCAAAGCCTTTCATCTCAGTGAATCATTTTGCCAGGGTCCTTCAGCAGAAAGGGAAACTATAGGGCTATGGTACAAATACAGAGGCATTCCAATAGGATTACAAGAGTCACTTCCATAGAGCTTCATAAAACCTCCACCAGCACTGTACCAGTAGGTACCAGCACTTTCTGAGGCACAGTCCTTCTAACCAACAGTATTGCTTGAAGGCATCACTGCAAACAATTGGGGAGTTAAACCTCAGCTTTACAAAGAGTGCCATCTGTTCAGCATACTTGCAGTGACATCAGCGGCCTCAGCGCAATCCACAGAGAAGGTGCATCACCATATTCAGTGCCGCTGACCACAAATGCAAACTGAATGAACACAGACCCTGAATAACTTTCTCATGACTACTTGCAGTGATGAACATCAAGGCACGGTGATGGGTAAATGTGCACTGCCCTCTTTCTAAAGCAGAAAAAGAAGATCAGGACAGGCAGAACTCAAAACAAAATGGCTCAAGGTAACCCTACTTAAGACTCCCATAAAACCGCAGGACATATCACACCTGTTAAAGACTACTTAAGATTTTAACGTGTTCTGCACTTTTAAAAATGCTCTAAGAATTCAGTCAAACCAAACACGGCTAAGCGGACACACACACATCCCAAACAAGCCCTCTGGAGTATGGCCCAAAAACTAAAGCATCTAAAAAGCTAAGCGAGATCCATACACCAAAAAAAAAAAAAAAAAAAAGAGAGAGAGAGAAAAGGAACTTCGGAAATCAAAGCGCAGTAGGAATTTTCAACAATGTTTAAAAATAAGAACTTCCCAATTCAGAAGAGAATGTGATCCAATCTGACACCCTGCATCGCTTTGTGCACATACATGGAGGGTAAACCATTAAGACAAAGTGAAACCTGAATATTTCTGCACACAACTTCATACAATTTAGCAAAACTGGTACTACTGTGAAATGAAAAATTTGAGCCACAAAGTAGCACAAAGAGGTTTTCAAAACAGCTGCCTCAATATAAGTTAGGTTTTAAAAGCTTTGCAGAAATCCCTTTTCAACCAACCACACATCAACTGACCATAAGCCCAAAGGCAGCAGCCTGCAAAGGCACTTCAGGGAGTCTCACTCTTTCTATTTTGAGTGTGAAAGATGCTGCAGGCAATAGCAATAGTTTGAACATTCTCTCTGGTGTTTCCTACAGTCTACTTTTTTTCCAGGAAAAAGAAGTTCAAATCTTGATCTAAATCCTACAGAGGTAAGTGGGATTAATGAGTGTTCACTTCAAGTTACAATTCACATGGTAGCACTATGTCATCACTATACCTGCATCAAGAGACACCCAAAACCTGAGGGGACATAAGTGCAGAGAAGTGTGGTCCCTCACCTGCCTTTAACCTTCTTTGTGCTGGAATCGAACATCCTTACTCAGACATCCTGAGCAATCCCGAGGGAAAAATGCCACAGCCCCCATGGCCTTTTATCAGCTGATATAAGGCATCACTGCTACATGAGGCAGTAGTTGATGGGAATTTGAAGTCAGCCACTGGAACACATAAGCACAATTTAAATCTTGGCTGCTAACAGGCAAGCAGAGCACAAGGAATTATACAAGCTATGACGATGCTGTAATTATTACAGTATCTTAGTTTCGAGTGCGTGCAAGCAAAATAACATGTTCGTTTCTTAATGCATCAAATTTCCTTCACAACAGTCAAGTCAGACTGCTTTGACAATTAACATTTTTAAGGGCCGAGTTCTAATCATTCTATTTTAGTTGACTCTCAGGCTTCTTTCCATGTAGAAACAGTGTGAATGAAGGAACAAGCAATGGTACAAAATACTCTAAGTATGGATTATACAGCACATACCATTGCACCACTCAGAAACAAACAAGTACATTTGATGGTACCAGGGATTAAAGGGCATATCTAAGGATTTTGGAAATACAAACCACCTTGTTCTGCTAAGCTTTACCAGTTAAAAATATGCATTGAAAATGCCTTGCTTTGTTGGGTGTTTTTGGTTTGGGTTGGTTGGAGTTTTTCTCAGAAAATATATGATTATAGCAATGTCATTTGTTTGTTTGTTTTGTTTGTTCCTGCAAGGTGATACTGTAATCTCTGTATGATTTAAAATAAGTTTCAGGGATAGCATGAGCAAAAAAATAAGTACTGACAGATTAACTGAATACCTATTAACCAATCATAAAATAAAATTCTGAATGAAAGTAAAGGCCAAAAATATTTTGGATTGTAATATAAGACAGCTGAACCATACCTGTAGGTCTGCAAGAGCATTTTAAACAGTATGCGAGTGGCTTTTATACAAACTGCTACAATACCTCTCTAGTATGCAATTTGTGTCTAATGCTTCATGTTATGAATATACAAAGAAACAAATATCCTACTAATAAGTCCTTCGGTGTTTCATGTTACCAAGACATTCACTATTGACATTTAGTATAGGATGACAGAAAGGGTTATTGACCGATATTTTCCCAAAAGATATGTTCTCACTTGACAATGCAGTGAACTGAAGCCAATAGCATTCACTGAGCCTTGAGAGAACATCTTTCTCTTAAATATAAAAATTCAAAGCCTTACCGTACAGATGTCAGTTCAGATTGCATTTTACACATCATAAGTCTTAGCAAACAGCTGGTATTTCACAATGCCTCAAGTCTTAAACATGACTTGTCAAAGCAAAATAAGAGGAAAGAAAAGGTAGCTCCAGAGGATGCCAAATACACTAAAAAGTGTAGGGGAAGAAATTAATAGCCATTTGAGGAACTGCACATCACTTCTCTGTGAAACTGACTTTTTGAAATATTACAATGTAAGGTAGTACTAAACATTGCTATGAAGTATTATGGAATGAGATGGAAGTACTGCAATGTTGTTTCACAGCAACAGAAAGGAGAAGAAAAAAAGGCTTTTGATGGGGGATTTTTTTCAGTTTGATCTTTAAAGAACTGGAGGTACAATTTTAGTATTGGGGGAACACGTTCAAAAACTGACACCTCTATATAAAGCAAAACTTAAGGAAGATAAAACTGTAAGCGATCTAATAAAACAATGCCCATCACTCTGTACTCAGATACCCACACAATCAGGGCACGAGCCAGGACGTCCCTGCCTGCTCCGGGCAGTGACAGAGCGGGTCCGGCCAGTCGCTGCCCTGTCCCCCGGCATGTGGCAGCGCACAGAGGGGAGCGCAGCCCAGCAGCTTTCCTCCGCAGCCACACGCACTTGTCCCGCTCCCCCCCGGCTCAGCTGCTGCTCTGGGAGCCAGCATCACCTCAGCACAAGGGCTCCTCTACTTCACCAGTACCAAGCCTGCTCTGGAAGCCCTCCGGCCGTGCCTCTCCCAGCCTGCCCGCTGCTGCCCCGGCTAACCCTGCTGCCCAGCACCCAGAGCAGCGAAAGGCAGGCTCAGCTGTGCCGGGTCCCTGCCGGCACGCCCGCGAGGGATGGATGCACCAGCAGCTCCCTGCAGGGTCTGCCCCGCACCCCTGGCAGCTGCCTTGCCTCTCTCTCAGCCCTTTCTCTCCTTACCCTCTGTATTTCCTCCTTTGCAACTATGACTTCATCAACTCTTTGACCTTCAAAGGAGAGCGGAAAGAGATGCACGTGAGAAACCCAAGACCCTCTATCTCCCCGGTGCACAAACTGTGCTGCTGGCTTTTGCTAACCCAGCCTGACGTGCAGTGCTGCAGCCTGGCAAATAACCTCCTGGACCTCGCACGCCTAAGGCTGCACATTACAACAGAGACTGACATGCCAGCAATGATAAAGCCACTATCCGTTATCATTAAAGAATAACACAGCATATCTAAGACTGATTTTCTGTACTTATCTTGCAATAGATATCAAAATTCTTAAGTGTCTTGCTTGCTGATACGCTTTTCAAACCAGCTTCCTAACTTCTTATGACCATACTCAGAGTTAATATTGTTTCCCTTGATTATATCCTCCTGCTTTTTATATACATATCTCTCTTCTTTAACCCTTTTGATTTGTTTCTTTTCATAAGCAGTCCTTCAACTTGGCACTATCACAGGTCTCCTACCTTTGTCAGGCAAGGCTCAGAAGAAAACTTGGCTTTTCCCACATGACACAGCAGCATGCTGTACACAGACATTAATTTATATCATCCACTGTGGCAGACACCACAACCTCTGTGAGAAACCGGCACAAATACGTTTTCTATTAATGCATTACATAGCTGCCAGCACACCAACATTTTGTGCAGAAGGGAATATTTGAGACACCTCTTGGCAAGATGCATATGCTGCATTTAATAACTGTATGATAAACATAACATGTAAAATAAGCTTTACCGTAGAGTACAACTACAGTTTTCCCTTCCCCTTGACCAAAAAAAAACATCAATGTGAATCAATTAAAATCGTTACATCAGTTTTCAAGAGCTATTTTCTTCACCTTCTTAAAGTAGGAAGAATTACCTAGAAAAACCAGGTCACTACTTTTTCATCAGTCTTTTCTTAGAACAAAACAGAGGTCATATTAAGGTTTTGCTTTGAATAAATATTTGTTCAAAACATTTTATCAAGTCCAACACATAAAAGATATGCATACGTACACACAACACTCACATGGATAAATATATGTTTTCCGGATGATATATCTTACGGCCAATATAGTTTTCATTTAAATGAATCATGGAAATAAAGTTAAATATGGTGAAGATGTAAAGTGGACCAATATACAGTAAGATGTAAAGAATTCAAGAATAGGGGGCAGTTAAATACATCTCTTGTTTCTACACTGACAAAAACTGAACCAGTTTCTAAACTCTTGTTCAAGCCCAAGAAGTTTTACAGTTTCAGAAAAACTGTATTAATCTAGATGTATCTTTGTGGTACTTCCTAGCACCTAATATAACAAGAAAACACAGCATGCCCACCTGAGGGGAGCTTACAGAGGGGTTGCACATTAAGGGCAGAAGATTAGGGTTGTCAGCTGGGGGGAATGGGGAAGCTCCAAGCCAAAGGCAGGATCAGAGGAAACAGGGAGGTTCGTCTCACTCAGCACACCCACATCCTGAGACTACCTGATTCCACTGGAACCAAGAAAAATAAACTCCTGCACAAAAGCTCTGTCACCGCACCAAAATATGACATGGGTGACAGAGATAACCAACTTCCTTTGGACAATACGGTCACACCAAAAAAAGTAACTCCCTAAAATTAGACAGTATTTGAACTTCTAATACTAATTGAGGGATATTTTGTTTATTTTTATTAGAATAATAGGAAATAGTTATTTTTAATATTTAATCTATGTCAACATCCCCTTTAGGTAAACTCCCATGCCAGTATTGCATTAAGTGCTGTTTTCCTGTTTAGCAATCTCTCACAAGTTAACTAAATGCCTTGCAAAAACCATTTCAAAACTAGCTTGCAAAGTATTAAAGATAAAAAGATAAGCATTAAACAGATGACATCTTCTGCAAATCCATCATAATCCATTGGTTTAGGTTTTACATTTCTGGTGATAAATTACTTAAGTTCTTGTCTGATGATGATTAAACATTAGGATTAGTACTTTCTGTTATGGGTGACTTCTATTTTTATTACTTTCACCAGCCAACATTAGCCAAGAGGCAGCGTCTGAGGCAAGTGAATGACTACAGTGAGCAGCTCTGAAGACAGACGCTGAGCTTCAGTGCTGCGTCCTCTCTCACTGTCACCAGGGTCTGATGCTCCACCACATCAGGGGAGCCCTGCAACACACCAGCACACCAGTCACACCTCCCTTATCCATTCAGCACATTCCCTCTTCTAGCTCCATTCCCAGCAGCTCGTGTTTAAGTGTTTGGTGCCTGCAATAAGACCATTTTCACAACCCTAACTGAATCAGGCAGGCTCCGCTGCAGTTAAAGGCCAAAAGGTATTACTTGATCCATCTCTTACATTTCCTTTTCTAATGGCACACACACAGGTTGAAGTAGCTCAAGTTGTTAGCTCGTGGGAGTTCAAACAGCAAAGTGAGTTTGAGCCTTGACACGAGACCTCTTGATAGAACCAACACTTTCCTGTTCTGTTCAAAGTGGAAAAAAAAAAAAAAAAAAAACGGGACATGCATGTCCCCGAACCTGAATTTCCAACCTCCTACAAAGCCCACGTGTAATTTTTCACAGGGGACCTCACACTTAGACACACCAGGTTCTCAGACAGGAGCCCAGCAGCACTGAGCTGGCAATTCAGACGAGAAAGGCTCAATGCTGCTTAGCTTTTATATATGCAAGGTTTATGCTTTTAACATCTGAGGCTCACTTTCTGGAAAGTGTAACTGACTGAATCAGCTTCTGTTCTTCAAAGGACAACTTCAACTAACCAAATATACATATTTTCATAAGCATAGAGTAATGCAGATGAAAACAGCCAGCATTCAAAAGGTTCAAACCCCAATGTTTTACAGCCTAAAGCCACTGAGACGTTTCTCTTGCACCGGCATTATCTCCAAAAGGGTGAAGGGGCAGAATCCACAGATCTCAAACACATAAAACAGCCCACCCACAAGAACAGCTGTGACACAAGGTGCATGGCTGGTGGTGGGACAAAGGCACGTGGTTCCACATGCCAGCCAGCCCTAAAACACACCCTATGCCATTCGGTCAAGCACCTTTGTGTTGCAATGCTGAGCATCAATCTCAGTCTCTACTCCTGCCCCAGCAAAGCAACAGTGCTCCTTTTTGAATCAGGTCCCACCAAAACCCAGCATCTGGCACTGCAGCATCAGTCATAACCCCTCAGCATTTTTGGTGTGGCTTATAAAGGGTTACCAAAGACTACCGGCAAAGCTGATGAGCATCATTGATGTGTGATCTGCTGCATCTATTCTGAAAAAATAAATATGTAACAAAATGGAAAAGACTTGATACTTGCATCAGACAACCGACACCTACTCCCAGGTCTGCCTGAGGCACCACCTCTCACCTTTCTGTTCTTTGGAGCTGCTGCATTTGTAAGTAGCCCCCAAGACATGAAAACTTGGNTTCTGACAAAACTCACAGTTTAGGGCACAACTCACCAACTGAATCATCTTCAAGCCATTGAGACTTCTTCAGAAGTTATTACTACAAGCTCTTTACAGTCTCAGCCACAAATTACAAGCAACTGACAGAATTTCAACAATTCTGAAATTTACACGAGTGATCATTTCCAGCAGAAAGGGTGTATTTTAAATTTTAAGTTGCCTGAATGCTTGTTGGAAACTATTACGTATTTTTAAACATTATTTAAAGTGCAAATAAAACCGAAATCGTTGCAAAGTGCTTTAGGGGAGAACAGACGGGAAGAAGCCCACCCTTTGTGCTCCATCACTCAGATGAAGTATTGCCCCTGCATATGCCATTCAAGCAGGCACTTGAGCTCTCAAGTACACGGAGATAGCCTTTGTAGCATTCACATCTAGAGCAAGTGTCTCAGAGCTTTGACTCTGACTAGCTCAACTACGTTTTTCCTTTTTGCACTCTGGGCTTCCAGAAAACACCACCTTGGTAGTAAGACATAGCTGCTAAAAGAAAGAATTAACGAGAAATAAAATAACCGTGGTTGTAAGCAAACATCGACAGAGATACGGACAAGGTAGCATAATTCACTCTTAGTGCTTTTTGCCAGCATCCTACACGTGAATGGCAATTTATATTACTGTAAATCAAAAAGACAACCAGAACACTGAAATGTTACATGAATCTGTTTCTCAATGTTTTAAAACACATGACAGGCTCAGAAGTTAGTTTCCTTCCAAACAACATCTGCTTGGCTGCCACCATCTCTGCCGAGGCATAGCTGTGCACGAAGCAGTGACAGGAAGTCAAGTATATATAGTCTCTTCTTGAATTATTAATATAACCTTATCTCGATATCTGAAACCAACTTTATGAGTCACAGTCATAAAAACAGTCCAACAAAACATCAGTCCAAACTAAAAACCGCATTTAAAACAGGGCTGAATTAGGAATTACGCTTAGGCATTAAATAACGATTCCAAATATCAACTCGAAAAGCCAAAAAATAAAAGGGCCTAAATAAAAAACAAACAAACAAAAATTACTACACAGGCAATCGGCTATCAAGATCGCGATTTCTCATTACTAGTCATTCTTCTCCATTCAAGCCGGTAAGTCACAAGAAGCGGGGCAGAGCAGCTGCCTGGCGCTGCCAGGGCTCCTTCCCCCGCCGCCCCTGCCCGGCCTTCGCCGCTCCGGGCGGGCTCAGCTCCCCGGCCACGCCGGCGCTCCCCAGCCCACGGCCAGAAAAACCAGAAGCGAGAGCCCGTTTGATCTGCAACCCGCTCACATTAAACAGCAACGCGCGCAGACGTTAAATCGCTGACCCCGGGACTACTGCGGGAACTTCTCCTCAGCACGGCCACCCCCCGACGGCCCCGGGGGACTCCCGCCCGACCCGGCTCCCGTGGCGGCGACGAGCCCCGACGGAGCTTTGGGGAGCCGCGGGCTGCGGCCGCGCCCGGTGCCAGCAGCGGGACGGGCCGAGCCGAGCCGGGCCGGGCCGGACGCAGCGCGCAGGGAGGTGCCCGGCGAGGGCTGCCCCGGGTCCCGCTCAGCTCAGCGCCCCGGAGGCGCCGAGGCTCGGGCTGCGG
>VYZR01023633.1:21211-36356 GCA_013400675.1 Oxylabes madagascariensis
CGCGGCCCCGCTCGGGGCTGAGCCCCGGCTCCCGGCTCCCCGCGAGGGAGCCCCGCTCGCCTGCTCGCCCCGTGATGGCGTGGACACAGCACCTGCCACACACAGGCGCAGGTGTGGATGGCAGCGCAATGGCACGTTCTTGTTGTCAGTCCTTTGTCCTTTCTCCAAACAGCGGAGCGCTCGGATGAGGTTCGAGCAGAATGCTCTCAGCGGCTTCTAGAAACGATAGAGAACGCATCATGGCATAGCATTGTTTTCCCGTCTGTTCTCCCCCCTAAAGCACTTTGCAACGATTTCGGTTTTATTTGCACTTTAAATAGTGTTTAAAAATATGTAATAATTTCCAACAAGCATTCAGGCAACTTAAAATTTTGAAAGATACAAGTGATTTTAAGTTACCAAGTGCGACAAACTCCGAAACAAGACAACACAAACACCAGAGTTCACAATATCCTCTAAAACTCAAAAGCTATTATTTCTTTTTGATTTTTAAAGCAGTGATGGAAACTTAATTTCTCAAAAAAAAATCACTTAAAAGGATACAAAAACACTTTTTTCTCTATTAAAACATGCTTTTTCTTTAACAGAGAACCCTTTAAAACTACTATTAACATTTATGTGAGGGGGGAAAAAAGAAGAAAGACACAACACACAGTCCGGGATGAGAAAGCCTTCCGAGAGCAAAACACTAACATGGTTATTCAAGATAGCTCACAATTATTGCTGGTTTCCACACCTCCTCAGTTAAAACCCTAACACTTATTGCTGTCTGAGCTCAGAATAATCCCGCAAATCCTTTTAATAATTTCTGAAAGAATTAATACAGACATTACGGGAATTCATTTCAGAAATTGTGGCCAAGCAAGTGATTTGCACGTTTCAGTAAGGTCAAGACGCTAATTGACTTTATTTTCCTTTCTTTAAACAGGCAGTGTGTCTGCTATTGCTGGCATTTTCCTGAGCAGCCACTGCAGAACACCTCACCATTTTGCATTGCATGCACCCAAAAAGACAGAGAGAATCATGGCCCAAAATGCAGGGTGCAGCTCCATAACCTGTAACACCCGTGCCACTGCCCAGCAGGCGATGCCATGAGCCAGGTGTGACTTGTTACCTCCTCAGAAGGCACAAGGGCTGCTCCGGGTCATCTGGGAACGGCACTTGTTTCCACTCAAAGATGCACAAAGTTGCCAACACCTGGCTTAGTTTTCAGCCTTCTGCATGCATTACCTGGGCTGGCAAACCAAAGAGGCTCCCGGGTCCACCCAGTGCAGAAGGAGCTCACAAAGCCTCCCTGGCGTGTCGAAGACATTTTAATAAAACACGAGCTCCAGTTAGCAGCAAGCGGTTTTGCACTAAGCAAAAGAGGGATCCTCATTCCAAAGGACTGGTGACGGTGCAGCTGAGCTTTAAATCTTTAAAATAATCTTACATAGGAGAGTGTGACATTAGGTTGAGTTGCCTCAGTAGTGCCTCCTCCCTTCCCAGCAGGTCCCTCCTGCCCCATGGCCACCTGGGCAATCACAGCTCTGCAGCTCCCCTTTCTCAGGAAATGTGAATTTGCTGGTTAACAGCCTCGGCCCAAACACTGGATCATCAGTAACAGGTGCCTCCTCAGACCAACACTTGATTGTCTTATGCCTGAGCAGCTGGAGGAGAGCGCAGGTTGCAGGACAAACATGCTATCAAAGTATCAGACTGCTTGCTACCAGGCAGAATTAGAGAGAATTTCATTCCTATTTTAAATCAAAAGGGACTGAAACTAACAGTTTGTACTGTGATCATTTGGATATCATCATCCATCGAAATGAACGTAACACAGTTTCATCAAGACTACAATAAGCACGTTCTCATAGAAATATATTTTTATCTGTGACATGTATGAACTGATAAGTGAGAATTCAGTTGTGCCCACAAGCTATCCACTCTCAGATTGACAACAAGCATAACACTGAAGCAAATGCAGAAAGCAGAAAAGCAAAATAGATAAAAGAAACAGGAAACCATCTTCACTACATTATCCACATCCCCACTTCAACTGCCTCCAGCCAGGATTGGTGGTACAGCACCCTGAAAACAACATAAACAGTTGGAATGTATCTCTTTGCAGAGATAACAGAAAAACGAGTGCTGTTCTGATTCATAAATAGCAAGAAAAACACTTCAGGCTGGTTGCTCAAATCGATCCAATCTTTTTTACATGGTTATTAGGAGCAACCCAACACTTCTTTATTTGTATCCTGTACTGCATCCTATGAAGGCAGCACCTTTCCAATTCTTTTCTTGTTGCTTTACTTAAAACAAACAAACCAACCAACCCAACCTACCTCCATTTGTTTAATAAGGGGCACATTTGCAAGCTTCCTGAAATAATGACTTCCTGGTGTCACCACAGTTGCTGCATTTAAACTATTTGTGTTTCTCAGCTTGGGAAAAATTAATAAATGAAATTAAAAAAAAAAATAAATCAATACATGTACACACATTCCCTCTTCTTCAGTTACTCTTGCAGACAAAATAGTGGCCATGAGCCCCAGGCACAAACCCATTTCATGCCAGGTACCAAACAAGGATAACAAAATGGTAGATCTTTTCCCAAAGAGAAGCTCTTCACTTCCTTTTCCCACTTACTCACTTTATCAATGGACTCCTCAGTTCTGGTGCTTAAAGTTTTCCTGCCTTTTGATGATTGCTCTTGAGTGCATTTTTAAATGCACTCAAAGAGTGCTGAAAGAGGTGCAAACACAAAGAACTGCCCTCATTCTTGGGTACTGAAGGACCACTAAAGTCTTGGCTGAGCCAGCCATGCTCCCATGCTCAGGGCTCACATCCCAGTTAGACCCACTCAATTACACCAGTAAAAGAACTGAGTTTCACGTCATCTGCAAGTGCAAACATGTAGTCTTGTGTCTTGGCCGTTTGTATCTTTCTCACATTTGGATCCACATTGAACTACCACTGCTCCTGGCCAGAAGCCTCCCTTGAGCCTCTTTCCTTTTGGCTGGATAGGAATAACAGGCAGGTGGCTGTAGTCCAGGATTTCGTAAGCAGTCTGCTTATCTTGCAGTACAAGTAAATGAGGATAAGATGGCTGAGCAGAATTCTTCAGTAATTTCTGGCTGCTGCTACACATGAGTATCAGCATGGATCAAGATTTTCCAGATGCATCTGGCTGCATCCTATAGCTACAGGCTCCAGTTTCAGAATTACTTTGGGAACTTTGCAGCAGAAAGTGAAAAAGCAGCACTACTTGATTCTTATTAATCATTTGTTTGCGTTATTGTCTTATACTACAATATAACCCGAATTTCAGCAAAGCATTATATTTTACTTGAAAGAACTGTTTCAAGTAAGCATGGAAGAAGTTATAAACAATTGACCTGAAATCTAAATGAAGCATTGAAAACAAAAGAAAAATTATACAAAGGAAATAACAAAGGAGGGGGATGTATGGAGCTCAGTATTGAATTTAGTTTTCCTTAAAAACCTGGATGATGCCGAGAAATAATTTGATATATTGGTGTATAGGTATTTATAAACTGAAAGGAATTCTAAATGCTAGCACACCAAACAAACACCAAGGTACTCTTTTCAGCAAAAAACTGCCTGAATACATAAAATGCATCTGAGCATTTGAGAAATCAGTAATGCTGCAAGGGAAGATCCACCCAGACTAGTCAATGTGAAGATAAAAACATTAAAGCAGTCAAAGAACCTGCCTATCTCTAACAACTAACTACCAAATAATCACCTGAAGAGTTGAAGGCATTAGCTCACCTCTCCTGACAAAAGCCTCCTTTTTATTTAAGTTAACAGAAATTTGTCCCATTTTACTGGCCAGAATCCTGTGTTGAATTCCTAAAATAGGATATTTGATTTCCAGAAGGCCAAGTTTCAGCTTTCTAAAAACCATTCATACGAAAGGAGAAAGCTGTTGATGTGCCACCTGTTTATGCTGAAAAATAGGGAAGCCAGACTCAGGCAGCCACTCACCTCCTGCCAGCAGGGTGCCAAAGCATTTATGATAAGGAAAACATTTATGGGCAGGCAAAAGAATGGAAATGTACCACTTTATGAATTTTAACCAAAAAGGCTTCCTAAGAATCCAAGCAACTTGATATGGTAAATAAAATAGTAACCTTGCTCCTGTTTTCTACCCCTTTCCCCCGGTTCATCTCCATTTCTCACCTTCCACAGGTTGTTTTCAAAAGTCTGATGATGATTTCAAGGCAAACCCAAATCAGATTACAGGATAGAAAAAACTCCCCTCTTTGCTCAAGACAGAAGGAAAAGAGATGCTGACAAAAATAATTCTGCGGTCTCAGCTGACAAGAAAGTGGTAATTTTATCAGAAGTCCAGGTGTTCAAGTGCATATAACCAAGATATGAAAAGCTATAAACTGGCACAAGTAAGCCCTAAAGCAAGGAAAAGATGGGGGGCTTTTATGTTTTTTTCATAGTCTATTCCGTACCCAAAACCAAGCATCCAGAAAGGTTTTCCTGCATGCAAAAAAGAGATCAATTGCTGAAAGTGTGACACTTACAGGAAACACTGTGCACTGGATGAGGTCTGAATATGTAGAAAACCAAGAAAAAACTTCACATGAAAATAAAAAGTCTCTGCCTAAATTTTGGAAAAACTGAAAAGTCCCATTCATGAAATACCTACTCAAACAGTGAAAGAATATCTGGAGTAATGTTTCTAACTCTGTTACTAATAGAATATTTATTTTAAAATTACTGCTATTAGGCAACTGAATTTTTCATATCCTAAAGGCACAATTTACTAGCAGCCTCTAGTCTCATGCTGTGTTAACTGCTGGAATAAATAGGGCAGTCACACAGAATCTGAGACACTGTTCCAGTTTTCCATTTACAATATTAAATCTGTATTTACATCCTAATCTAACTTCAGTAAATAAAATTTTCCTTTTATGCATAGAGTCAAAAATATTAATAATTTTTAACAACAGAACATTCAAATTTATTTTTGGAGAACTCAGCAGGCAAAATATTTTTAAACACTCAGTAGGCAGTGAGGCTTCATCTCAAAAGTTACCCATGCTTGTCTCACCTCAAGAATAAAGAACATAAATATTTCAGAACATTGTGCTACCTACTTTTTGTTAGCCTTTTGTGAGTGAGTGTACCTGGTTATTGTTTGTCTAATGAGGCTGGGCCAACACTAGACTACAAATCAGCAGAGATTTAAGCGATAACGCGCTCTGTTCAGGCCATTGGGGTTGAATTTGCAGCAACGTGGACAACCATGCTAAATGAAAGTAATAGAGGCCAGGGAACCTTCACCTTCAGGGAGGAAAAAAAAAAAAAAAATCCTGGGACAAGAATAATTCTCAGATGTCCTCTGAATGTTGTATACTTCCACGTCTGCAGGCTCAGTTTTAGACATGGTGTGAGACCCCGCTCCTCCAGGTGGCAAGAACATTTCTTCTGGAAAAAAAAAAACAACAAACACATCTCTCATTCTATGTCTTGAGTTTTACTGTCTTGAATCCTCACTTCTGTTGAAGTCAGTGGTATCTATAGCTGCCAGTAACCTGAGTTATAAAGCTGTGTATCCAAAATAGAGACCATGTTAATATGACCAGCGGTGTCCTGAATCAACCACAGACAAGACACTGACAGGCAAAAATTATCCTCTATCTTAAGACATCATCCTCCCTCCACTATGCTGATATCAGAACTTCCCTAGTCCTGGTTGAGAAATATTGCTCTTGAGATAAAACTATCGGAGTGAAATAACAATTTAGAAACAAAAATATTGAAATTCAGATCTACTATATAGATTAATGTTAGAAATTAATTTTCCTGCTCTTGCTGTATCAGAATTCGTGGTAGATGTGTGCCAATTTAAGGCACCTCAGACTCACCCATGCCATGAAAGTACCAAGCAGCACACATGACAAGCATGTCTCTCATTAACTGCCTCTCCTCCCGCAGCGGAAAGTGGACTTCATAATATCTGAATAAAGACAAAGAACTACACTGAGAAGTTTCTCAGAGGTTCATTTTCAGGTGTGTTATAACTTAAAAGATCATTAAACTGCTGCGGAGAAGACAGAAGTTGCTTTGGTAGCGAGGTGTATTTATAGCTTAGGTTTATATGAGGTGAGTGGTCCATGTGGCAAACCCAAGTTGTAGAATTATTTCACCCTCTCTCCATTTTTCTAAAAAGCTGTACCAGGACTAAAATAGGAGTGCAGGTCCATTACCGCCTGCAAATTGCCTACAGTTAACTCTGGCCTATCTACAAACTTGTTTTGTGTTCTGTGAGCCATCATCTCATCCTCAAGAAAGTGAGGGATTGCCAGAAAAGAGCTCACTGAAGAAGTAAAAATGTACTTCTGGAATGCAGCAGTAAAGAAGCAATACTCTCTGTTAAGACGCAGGTTGTATTAAAGGCTCAGTGAGCACAAACACAACTTGCCTTAAAGACCTTGTGAAGGTAATACGGACTTCAGTCCATAAGCCAAAGGTGTAACCACCCCCAGGCAGAGCAGAGGTGTCTGCTAAAGGAGTGATCTCATAGGCAAAACTGAGAGAAAATTCGGCGTCCAAACATCACTTAACTTGCCTCCTATTTTTATTCTTCCATGTTTCCTGCAGTCAGACCTTCTTAAATCACTGCAACTTGCACACAAAGGAAACAAAGCTGAAATTAAATCACCTGTGTACCACACCGCAGCACTTCCCCCACCCTGTGTAAAAAGCCTTTACAAAACAGCCTGAAAATGTCGATACCCCAGACAGAATTTTGATGGCAATAAATGGTTATATGACATCAAAAGGCTTCAGCTCCAAATTAGATAAACTGATGCAAAGTATGTTTTTTAAAGGAATAAAAACATGCCAGTAATAGAAGGACACAAGTATGACCAGCCCAAATTCAACCCCAGAAAATGCTCTCAGCATGAGCTGGAGCAGAATCTGATGCTGCAATCACAAAAAAAGATACTTTCCCTTGCTCCATGGGAGAGTTGTTCCCACCAATTCGGTTCCCAAATTGCTGTTTTATATTGTCTCCTTCGCTGGGTTTACAAATAGGATACACAAATGAATGCAGGTGGAATTACAGAGTTTGATTTGTTGGCTCTTCTCTTGCTCCCAGGAAGGAACCAAAGGGCGGATGAAGGCGGGCAGGGACCACGCAAAGGTCCGGCGGCAGAGATGTCCTGGCACGCAGTCCCTGGAGCAGGAACACCGCGGAGCGGGCAGGAGGCCCCGCCACCGGGCTGGCCACTAAGAAGCCCCGGAGGTATGCAGAACACCTGAGGAGTGATGCAAGGCAAATCATCAGCCATTCCCAAACGCCAGTCTTCAGTCTCCGGGGAAACGAATGGCTCCCAGGTGTCTCAGCCAGAGCTGAACCGCTCTGGCACCCAGTTATGCTAAACCAAACCTCCTCCAACAGAATTCATGTGGGCTTACGGAGGTCCCTGTTGGGTGTCTAAGTGAATACAAGATAGGTTAAACTTGTCTGAAAGCTGTTCTTGGAATGTTTTGTGATTGGCAGATTTTCTGCAAATTTATCTGCCCTGCTAGTTCGTCGACATCATCCTCATATGGAAATAAAGGGGATTGGATTTTTTCCTCTAACACTTTCCGTGTTATAAATGCAATAACATAAGGATTTGTAGTGATCCAGAATAATGGCGAATGATTGGTACTCCACTGATAATCGATGCCTTTCACTCCACCAGCTCTGACATTCATTCCCTGCCGCTGGAGACAGCAGAACTACGGACAGCGGTCACTCGGGAGCTCTTGTTTGCAGGTGGTGCATATGCAAAGAGCCTGCCATCAATCTGAAAAGGCATCCGAAAAGAAGCACGTTTCAGCCGCCCGGGTGGTGAAATGCGCTGTTTGAGCACAGCTGATAAGGTGCAATTCAGCTGCCGTTCGGCTGGCTGAGTAAGCACTGCCTTGCATGGCAATGTCTGATAATGGGGTCCCAACCCATCGCTGAATTCCAGCCCAGTCTGCAAGGATGAGACAGAACTTACAAATCCACTGCCGTAACAGGAAAGAATGCAAAGTGGATTTTTAAAGGCTACAAGATTGATACAGAAGTATACGCACAATGATACGCTTACAGTGTCCTTTTTGTCTACAGTTAAAAATTAAATAAATATTTCCAACAGTATGACCCATCTACCACCATTTTCTCCAAAACGGGAGTGTGACAAACATTGAGTTGTACGGATCTAAGCAAGTTCCCCTTCTAGATAAGAACAACACCGGAGATGTTTGGCACGGCCTTTCGCCCTTCTGGAGAAGGTGTCCTGTGGGTCCCTGGGGTGGGAGCTGTGCAGCCCAGCCCGCAGCCCCCTCCCCGTGTGCCCTCGCAGGGCCACGGCTCCTCACTGCCCGCTCCATCAGCTCCGGGTCCCCAGCACGGCTTCCAGGGGCTGAGGGCTGCAGGAGTCAGCCTCCACTTGTGCGGGATTATATGCTAGAGACAGCCCCAACGTTGTCTTGGCTTCCCGCTGTGGGATGGAATTCGCAGTGATGAAGGATAAGCCAACTACAGGATGTCACATTTCTCATCAGCACCCTAAAATGCAGGACTGAAGAAGATGGCAGTCCTCTGCGGCAACACTCACCCTACAAGAGCCACAAATTTCTGTTCAATTTACCGTTAACTACTTTTTAAATATTTCTTGGCATGTAAGAGGTGTTTGTTTATATTTGTTTTGGAATTCAGGTACCCATGAAAGCAAACGTCTGAATCTCCTTTCCATTTTCAGGATGCTTTGCTCATGGAGTTTAGCATAAATCTCAGTTTCCTTCAAAGACCCCAGGCAGCACATGCAGTTTTTTAGAGGGATTTGGTTTGTTTTTTTTTTTCCCTAGGAGTGAGGATGGGACACCTGGGGGGAATGCACAGAAAATCTCGTGTAAGTGACACCTTCAAAGCAAGCAGTTAGGGTCTGGTTGCTCATTTCATGTTCAGGGCCCACTGCTAACAACCCCTCTCTATGTCTCCACGGCACTTTTAGATACTGAGATAAATTTATCCCTGGTGAAAAATGCTAATTTCAATAGTTACACTAGGCATGAATTGGAGTCACTATGTCCTTTCAAAATGAGCCTGTTGGGATTACAGGACTGCAGTTAAGCTCAGATATAAGAGTTAGCAAGATCAAGGCCACTGCTGGATCACAATTACAGCCGAGAAAAACAAATATACGAATGAGCTGCCAGCCAAGCATATGAAAATGAATAGCAATTTTAAGTATCAGCTATTTGTAACAGCATGCTCATACTTGGACCTCAGATACCTTAAACAATCTGGAAGTTCAGCATAATGATTACTCTAAAAAAGGAGAAAAAGCCCATGTGGATAATAGTTGTAAGGAGACAGTTATGTTTTAAGCAGATGGTAGAAAGTGTCAGTTTGAGGCAAAATATAGATCTCCCTTCTGTTGAATAATTAATGAAAAGCTCCTTCCCTGCTGTAGCCAGTGTAACTGTGTGGCTGAATGGTCTCCATTTAATAAGGCCTCGTGTATGAGCTCAAGTCACCTCTTATAACCAGATTTTTTGCCATGGCTGATATCTGTTGTGCTCTCTCCCTCTCCTGAAACTCTTCCACAGGACAAATTCTGTTGTGTCTAATCAAGCAGAGCTTCCAGTGACAGTAATTAAAGGAGTTTGATTTAGCAAACTCTCCTTTTATTAGAGAAATCCTGACTCCACTGAAGGCAGCTGAAGCCTTGACATTGACTTGAGCCATGCAGACATGCCGTGTGCTAAGTTCTCCCTCTTCAATGAATTGTATCCTTCTGCTGGTTTACACCAGGACAAAGGGTAATTTTCTCAGAAAGAATCCTTTTTCAAGTATTTGAATATATTCACTGGAAATGTTCAAATACACCTGAACTAAAAAAAAATAGATAATGCAACCAGCTCTAATTTCAGGGACAGTATCCTAATATTTAGTGCTTCTTATGATACCAACTGCCATGAGCTATTGCCATTATGTTCTTGCATGTGTTTCATAACAGAAAGAGGATCTGGGAGCCGAGGAAGACAGAAAAGAAAAAAAGAAAAAAAGAGAAAGTGAGATAAAAAAGGGATAAAAATGAGAAGAAAAGGAGGTGGTCAGAGAAAAGCACAAGAGATTATGCCCTAACTTACCACAAGCTGAAAGACTCTGATGTGGACTAAGTGGTGGGGCAGGTCATGAAAGGACATTTGAAGCCAGCAGGTCAATGCCTGACTGTAGCGCCAGCCCAAGCAGAGCATGAGCAGAGGGGGAAGCAGCCACTTCATACTTTCTCCTAATTAATGCATTTAGCTGCAGTATTTGTCACAAAGTACTGGGTTTGTGCAAGCCCACCGCTAGTAGGAACTCAAAGCAGTCATCAAAGTCTGTGTATACTTGGAGATTTACAAACCAAAAGTTACCTCTGTCTCCACAGGCAGGGAAGGCAAACCCTTAGAACCACATGATGCAGACAGCAGGGAGCTGCCAGCTCAGCAGAGCCTCTGTAATACTTTGAATCTCGACTTCTGGCTCTCCTCCACCGCCAGGCCTTGCATCCCTGTCAGCTACACCCCATAGGATCTCAGGGAATCTAGCTGTTCTCTGGGAAAGGATGAAATTGCTGATGGGTGAGGATGGAGTGGTGTGGACTGCTTGCATTTCCTTACCACAGCTGAGGGGCGTTTCAGTGCAAAGTTATCGTTTTTTAAAAACAGGGCATTACTGCTTTCCCCCACCAGTAAGGGGTGGCCGTGGCAGCTGGAGGGAGGGCACCATTTACAGCGCAAAAATGGAAAAGAAGGCAAGAGCCACAACTGTTCACTTCTGGCTGGACTACCTGAACTTGGCGGTGTAGCCCAGGGTACTGCCCTGAGCTCATGCTCTTGCTACATTAAAGGTTTATAACTAGAGAAAGAGAAATTCATTCGTTCATGTTCACACAGGGTGGGCAGATGGAAGCCAGACCTTTTCTCCTCTCTCTGCTGCCTCTCAGCTCTGGGGCAAGACTCCAGAGTCCTGAGGCATTGCTGCCACAGGAGCAGAGCTCACGAGCAGAACACCCCTCACTGGTTTATGGCAATAAACACTGGTGGGTGAGATGAAGCTTCCATGTTTCCTCTTACATTCACCTTAGCTTCTGAAATTAATGACAAAACATGATTTCACATCGGAGGGCATTTCATTCAGTCAGTCCATGCATGCAAATGCCCTTCACCACAGCAGAAATGGAGTACGGAAATACAAGCATTAAACACACTAAATTTTTAGTGCGGCTGACAGAGTAGTGTGAACAGCTCTTCCTATTAGTTCCTGTGATCCAGATCCTGCCTGAAATTAAATCTTAAATCTCCTCTTGGAGATTGCATGCTAGCAGATTTCTTTGTATAATACTCACAGCTTGCCTTCAAACGTGTGCTGCATAAATAGCTCAGGGAAAGGAAACAAACTCAAAGTCATGCTTGTAAATTATTTGATCATGCTATTCAGTATTTGCCAAATCCCCTCATCTTTATACAGAAAAAGAGAGGTTTCCTGATGCCCTACGATCACAGCAAATTCTTTCAAGAGAAATCCCAAAGCTGACAATCTGCAGCCCCTTGTAGACACAGCGAGGCGAACAAAAGACATCTGATACAGATGACTGAAGAATGCTGCTGTAAACCAGCATTGGTTTACATATCAGTCTTGCAGAAACCCTGAGCTATTTCTTATAGGCTGTTTGCCTTCAACTTTGCAAGAAGGACTAGCAGCTATGTAATGCTGCTGCAAGTTTACAAAAGACTCTCTTTTTAAAGACAATGTTTCTAAGCATCAGGTTTTCCTAGGCAGGGTGTCTGCTGCACTTTGCCTGAAGACTCTTGCACCGTTCCTGGAATGGGCATGGCCAGCCAGGTCCTACATCCCAGGAATAAACAAACTTGCTGGATACAAGGTCAAGCCACATTTTGCTCCAGACCAAGCTGCAGAGGCTGGAATTACACTGGGAGCTAACCCGGTCCCTCTGCACTTGGTGTATGATTCTGCAACAATCCTGGCTTTTATCACACGAGCTCATAGCAAGGCTTCTTTGGCTTTATGGGGTTGTCACAGGAAAGAGCTTTGCTTATGAAACAAAAGTCACGTTAAAAATAGAGATTATTTGAATCCTTGCTGTGATCACAGTTCATGTCTAGGAACACTATTAGCATGAGATCCTCAGTACGTGAGCGCTGTCTTGAAGGCAATCAGTGCTCATTGATCAGAGACATCGCTTTAGCAGCATTGACCTTGAGTTCTAAACACAATGGATGACAACAACCAGGTACTTATTTAAAAATAAAAGAGGGAGGACCAGCCCAGGACTTCTCAAAAATCAAAGGCACGGAAACCGCTGAAAATGGCAATGGAGGAAGAAGCCTTTGAAGTGTCACACAAGTGTATGCCATTCAAGTAAAATGCCATTCTGACAGTCAAAAACTAAAACTATTATTCTAACAAAAAGGAAATAGATGAAAATTGAAAATATTTAAATACAAGGCCAGGCAATGAGCTCAGAGATAAGGATTTGTCCATCATCTCTTGGGGCACAGACATCTTTTACTGGTGTGTTACAGCACCTTTCCTCAGCTGAATTTGCAGGAGAACCAGGGATGCTTTTGTCCTTTTGCATTCCACCCAACTGCATCTTTGACACGTGATCTGCTTGAAGAGTGAGTGACCACCTAATTCTAACCTTTGCTCGACGTTTGCATTTGGTACATTTCTGGCTTTTTTAGCCCCAGGTATACTGCTGGGTGTGAAATGGGGATCATTTCCGCCTTTAGGAACAACAGGAACAACAATAACAAACCCAAGTAATAATTTCCAACCAAATGTTGCAGACAACAACAAGGAGCTTCACAGGAAACTTTCAGGTAAAGTGCTAGGGATTGCTGAATGAGACTACAGGTAAAAGCTATTCTTTCTCCTTTTTGAACACACGTAGTTTTAAAGAACTGTTTGAAAAGACAAGCGGGTTATTTTTGTCCACTCTAACTTGCCAAATTTAATTAGCGTTTCAAAGCAAGAGCTACAAATTCTCAGGATATTTGATTCCTGTCCTTTCTGACCTTAAAAGCACATCCCTCTGGTACTGCAGGACACCTGACAGGCTGCCGAAGCAGAACAGGTGTATGCAGCCTCCACACGAGCACAGACAGCTACACAAAATGCACATCGGCAGAGAACGAGCTGCTTTGATAAAGGAGTGCTTCAAACGATAGGAAGTTAGGGGGATAATTACTTTTACTGTCATTGCGAGCATTTCTGGATATTTAAATTAAGCTACTGATAAAGTTAAAGGAAGAGCTTCTTGGAAGATGCCAGCTCTTACTTTATGTTAGTTACCATCCGAAACTGTAAGAACATGGGGCTGCAGGTGTGACTATGAAGGAAATAAGTGTTACGTTTGTATATTTTCCACAGAGAACAACCTAGGGGCTGGCAGTAAATACAGGGGGCATGATGCTCCTTTTTAAGGTGCTGTGACTAATTTTTTAGCTAAAATTCTTCCCAGGCCCTACTCTATTATGATAGATGAGTGTATAAACGTGCAATTTATCATTTCGTACTGGACTGCTTTCCTTTTACTGACTCACACCTGATCATGTTTACAAGCAGATGTTATACTTTGATTCTCCTATGGTGCATGTAGAGGATGAAGAAGTGACAGCTTGGGAATGTGTTTATTAAGCAATGTGAAACATCTGCTTCTGTCTTTCAATACACACTACATACTTTACCTATTCACAGGACACACAAGTTTATATACAACTCACAATTACACCCACCAAATTATTACAACTATTAATGCAATTATGATATTAACGTTAGTGCAGGAAGGAGAAGTTTCTTTAACCACCAAGGTATTGGGTGTGTGAAACACCCCACATGTTTAATGTCTCCAGACTATGTTTGCATGTCCCACCATCACAGCCAGCAGATCCCTGGATGGCAGGGACTATAATAGAAAAGTCCACCACAGAAATGCCACTCACCCATTTTTCACTCCCAGAAGAAGCCTTGTGCCTGGACACGTGGCTGGGGCAGCTCCTTCCCTCACCCAGGGTGTGAGGCTGGCACACAGCAGGAGTCCGTGCAGCACACAGTAGGACAAGGTGACAGCACAGCTCTGCTGCTGAGCAGGTTTGCATGGCTACACTGCTTCCCACACATCTCCTGGCAGGGTTCAGGGCCAGCCAGGGCACCTGGGCATAAGCTCCTGTTACCTCACAGGCATTCAAACTGCTGTCCTGCTGCTGGTGCCATTCTGAGGAGTGGTCACACAACGATACCTGCCTGCGGTCTGGCTGTACTCTTTAGAAAACAAAGAAACATGCACAACCCCCCCACATTTTTTCTTATACTGTCTTACAAATAGAAATCTATGGTTAATGAGTGTCTAGAGTTTAAGAGTAGATAAACAAAAGCAACCAAGCAAGAAGGAGGATGGTACAGTTAATAAAAAAGACAAGCTAAAAGCACCTATACTAATGATTTCTGACAGTAGAGAAACCCTTTTTTTCATTCATGAAATAACCTGAATTTAAACTATTTGAGGAAACGACCATCTTCTAATAGACAGATTGCATATTTAGGACTTAAACAGATTGAAAGTGAAAATTTTCCAAAAATCATTGGGGAATTTAAATCCTTGTTTAATTGGTGCTGCATGAGCTGCCAGGAATAATTACTAAGGCTAAATTTAACAACTCTGGCAGTATTTCCCTTTCAGACACAGATCGTTTTGGCCAAAGCCCAGGAGATCTAAAGCAGATCCATTTTTCCAGTGGTGCCAGGGAAGACCAGAGCTGAAGTAGATGTGATTCTGAAGACCTGCAACCATTTTGTGCTCAATGGCACAGAAAAGCAACTGCAACTCTGCTATAAGGGGCTGTTTCAGGCTGAAAACTTTTCAGTGTGGCTGCAAACCGGTGAAACCAGATGCAACCACATAAGCGGGTTTCCCATTCTCTTCTGTGCTTTGGTGTGTGAGCTCTCATTGAACTCTCGTGCTGAGCTCAGGAAGGAAAGCAAACCCCGACACCGCACAAGCGAGCGATGGAGGGTAAGCGCTGCTTGGGGTGTGGGGAACTTGGTTTTGTGAGATGTAAAGGG
>VYZR01023636.1:10568-27744 GCA_013400675.1 Oxylabes madagascariensis
GTTTTTTTGGTTTTTTTGGTTTTTTTTGCCTTTTTTTGGGGTTTTTTTGGTTTTTTTTGGTTTTTTGGTTTTCCCTTTTCATTTTACTGGAAAAAAGTGGAGATGGGAGGATGTCACACAAGCAGTACCATAATCCAAAATGTGATTCTTCAATGTATTGTTAGGCAAGACACAGTTGTTAAAGAATTCCAAACATCTGTCTTCTCTAGGAATCTGAATCTGCTCAGCATAAGGAGAGTGCTGAAATCCAACATCTTCCAACAGTCAAGACAGTGAATGCAAGATTTACTCAGAGTGAATACGCTTAATTTATAAGGTGAATCCTCATTTCTAAGGTTGAAGTGAAGTCTTAATGAGTAGCAACAGAGAAACACCATTTGACGCTAAGATGAGAATCAAAAATGCGTTGTAAATAGTAATTTGTATTTGTTCTGATAAAACTGTTCTGTTAAGCAATCAAAAGCCTTTTGTGAAATGTGTGAAATTGTTCAGCGAGGAATAGATAGTAATATGAAGGCTGACAGAGAAATACATTAATATTCCCAGGCATGAACACTGATCTGCCAGTGGGCTTTATCTACAGTCAGGAAGTAGAATGTGGTGATCAAAATGGCATCCCAAATAAAAACTACTGCAATCTAGTGTGATAAATAGTTATGCAAAGCAACCTGCAGCTGGGTTGCACAACCCCTGATGTGGATATTTGCTGGTGAGTGAGAGGCTAGACATGACCCAGTCATGTTCTCTGGCAGCCCAGAAAGCCAAACAT
Organism: Oxylabes madagascariensis; assembly: GCA_013400675.1. Taxonomy (NCBI): domain Eukaryota; kingdom Metazoa; phylum Chordata; class Aves; order Passeriformes; family Timaliidae; genus Oxylabes; species Oxylabes madagascariensis. The sequence continues at coordinate 11,338 of VYZR01023636.1, forward strand.
GTCCTGAGCTCATTTCACAATGTGGGCAGCAAGGGAAGGAGGGATTCTGCCCCTCTGCCCTGCTCAGGTGAGACCCCACCTGCGCCTTTTGGGTCCGCAGTGCAGGAAAGACATGGACCTGTTGGAATGAGTCACAAAAATGATTAAAGGGCTGGAACACCTCTCCTATGGATATAGGCTGAGAGAATTGGGGCCAAAGGCTCCTGGGAGACCTCATAGCAGCATTCCAGTACCTAAAGGGGGCTAATGGTTTTAAGCCGAAGAAGGGTCAAGTCAGATAATATTAGGAAAAAATTATGATGAGGGTGGTGAAACACTGAAGCGGGTTGCCCAGAGAGGTGGTATATGCCCCATCCCTGGAAACCTTCAAGATCAGGTTGGATGAGGTGCTGATCTAGTAAAAAATGTCCCTGGTTATTGCATGTGAGTTGGACTAGATGGCCTTTAAAGGTTCCTTCCAACCCAAAATATTCTGTGATTCTTTGAATCTTTGAAAAAAGATTTCTTCAATGTTGAAGCATGTTGTCAGAGGGGTTGAGACAGCCCTTACTGACCCTGGAAGCTTATACTGCCAGTGTCATGTAGTTCTTATGAAAGGAACTAAAGGGCAGAAAAGGAAGAAACATGCATCTAAAAGAAAGAAACGTTTGTCTACTTTGTTGTCTTTGGCTGAAATTTTTCAAGCTCTCTGGCACATTTTTCCACAATAAATTAGATTAAATAAATTTTGGTGGTAGTCATTTCAATCAGAGTCACCTTTAGTTTGGTCAAATTGTCTCCTCTCCCTTAAAAGAAAACTATTATCAGACAGTTGAATGTCAAGGCTAGATTAGATGGTTTTGGTTTTTAAGTTGGACTTTTTCATGGCCAAATTTGGAATAAAACTACTTGAAAATACTTTGATCTAAAGCTCTTTGGCACACATTCTGTTTTCTGAAAATAATACCCATTTATGGTCCTGGGGGTTTGGGAATTATGTGGAAGTATTTCTGAGTGTCTTTCAGTGGAATTTGAGAATACCTTTAAGGCACTTAACAAGTAGATTACACTGAGCAAGATGAAAATACAAACTTATATGGTTCTATTGTCATAGCAGAATGTCAGAAAAATCCAAGGTGAAGAAATCAGTTTTGTATTGAAGAGGGTACAATTTCATGGCAACTGCTTTGTCACGTGAGTGACTTCTGCAGTTCAAATGTTGTTTACATGCAAAGTTTGCTCTTTTTACTTACCTGCCACCCATCATACACCAAAGCCTGGTTCTGACTCTCCCAAAGTGAGCTGTTTTCCTGCAAAGGAGGCAGTTGTTCTCTGGTGTTTGCTTTCTAGCTCCTGAAGGCCTAAAACAGCAGGAGAGAGAGAGGCTGAGTGCTTTACTTGAAATTGTCAAGCTGAGTTGAGGGAAGGAGAAGGGCATGGGAGTGAGACTCATCTCTCTGGGCAGCTGGGGTGTGTTCTTTGGCTGCAGTCCTATTACCCCAAGTAGTTTTAGTCGCCTTTAGTTCAGCATAGCAGGTGAATGTTAAGAAAAACTTTCCTGTCTGATCATTCAGATGCTTCTCTGGGAGTCACACTCATTCTGCCTGAGGCTTTTAACTTCTGGGACTGAAGCCGTGTTGGAATTTGGAATTATATGTTTCAAAAATTGGGGTATCTTCTCCTGTAACAAGTACACATGTGCTTTTTATTCTGGATGTTATGGATTAAAAAGCTCAGGATCAGGTTGGACTCTTCTGAATCCATCTCTCCAAGTATAATCCAGATGTCCTGTAGCTGGCTGGTGTTTAGAACTGTCTTGCAAAAAGAATTGTTCCTTAGAAATCAACTGTGTTGATGATTTTTTTCCCTTCCCTTATCTTTACCTAAATCTCCTGTTTATATCAGACTGAAGTTTTGTTTGAGTAAGTTTGGCAGAAATTGGATCATAACTGAGTTTAGAAGAAGCTGGAACAGAAAGGCTGTTAAAAAAACTAAGTTTCAAGGCTGGTGTCTATTAAGTAAGAAGGTACAGATGCGAAATGCTAGAGTTTACCAAAATCCAATAAAAAATTAGTGCTAATACTTTGGGAAAGCAGTGAATTTTTGGGAAACAAACTCAGGCATTGCTATTGAGAGTATCCACTGTATAGAGACACAAGAAGCAAATTTCCAAACTGTGCATTGCTGTGATGGTGTTCTTGTCCTCAAATGCAAATCGAATGAAACACAAGGTTAATGAGCTTCAGACCAAGCTGAAGGAAGAACACAAGGTTGTAGTGGTGTTTTATGTTCGTGCTCTGTATTTCATGTTCAGTTTTACCCAGTTGGTTCAGCCCGTGTACACCCATCCCAAATCCCCGGATGGTTTACTCCCGGTTCCCTCCTCCCCTGAAATGTATCCCTTGCCTTCTCCCCTCCCCGGGAGACACGCCTGTCATCTCGGGGCCCAGCCCAGCTTCTAGAAAGCTCTCGGCTGGGCGTCGAGTGATTGGCTGGATCTCGGGGAATCCCCTACCCCCTCTAGATGATTGGATCCCAGGGATGTCCCTCACCCCTCAGACCACTCCCTGGATCCTTCCCATTGGATCCCCCTCTCCTCCTGCCTCTTTTCCCTCCCCCGAATGAAAGATACTGTTTGTGCCTTGTTCGGGGCTCTGCTGAGGCAGATTCCCTGGGGTGAGGAGGTCCAGCCAGGGCCTCTAATAAACTCAGTTAGGTATCCCCTCACAGAGCCCCTCTTTCCTCCTTGCATTCGTCGCCAACCTGCCAGCGTGTGTAGCCTGAGAGCGGATCCACGGGACAGGAAAAGAGCCCACAGGATCGGCAAGGTCTGCCCTGCAGACCAAGCCGTACCTGCCCCGGTGTCGGCGGGGAACAGGGTAGCCGGGTCACTGGAGGGACAGCTCCGGGCGGACAAACCCCGCGACACAAGGTGTCAGGACAAAGTGGAGTAACTCCTGGGAATGCTATGCAGCATCTTATTACATGTTATAGCAAGAGGAGGGAACCCAGGCTGCTGTCAGAAATTAGCTAGGAATATGGTTCTAACACCGGTGCAGCCTTATTGTTGCTGACCTGAGAGATGACATGCTGCATTCCTGAGTCTGTACCTGGTCTGTATGGATGTCTATGAAATCAGAGCATCAATGCTGCAAAGAAAAGTAATGATTAAGAAGATCAAGCTGGGTAAGACCCCTGGGGATGCGTTTGCAGCATGAACTACAAGAATGTGACCAGGCATTTCAAGTTACTAATGAGAATGTGCTTGTGATACCTTTAAACAGTGCTGATTTTTAATTTTTTTTTTACCCAGGGTGAAATGATATGGAGTAGGGTCTGGGCACTGCATTAATGCCAGAGGAAAAAAGAAAAAAAAAAAAAAAGGAAAAAAGAGGGTGTTGAAAATTATATTCTTGGTCAAATGCATCCTGGCTTCTAGGTATGCAGTAAAGTAGTCATGTCAGGCAACACAGAATTTAACAATCCCTAGTGTGGGCTTCTTACTGCTCATCCAGGGGCATCAGACCAGTGAGCCTACTAGATCTTCTTAATTCTGAAAGGAAAGAACAAGAAAACTGATAATAGTTATGGGTTGGTTTTGGCACAGAGAGTGACTGGTTCAGTGGGTCGACTGCTGGCTCAAGACTAGCAGAAGAGAGAGGAGAATACTGCTCATCACAAAGTCTGCAAAATCAACTTAGCCCTGATGCACGTGGAATGATTTTTGCATAGTACAGCAATTTCAAGTGGAACTAGTACATAATGGATCCTGAGCAAACAAACAAACAAACGCCACTTAAGTTGCACAATGTATAATTAAGCTGTGGAACTCATTGCCTGTGGTAGAAGTGCTAGAAATGGAAAGCAGTTAGATACCAGTTGTGACTCAGGCAGGACTCACAGAGTTTTGTCAGATGGTGAGAGAGTATTTTTAGAGAATTGTGGAATGGCTGGGGCTGGAAGGGAACCCTGTACATCACCTAGTCCAACCACCTCCCAAAGCAGGGTCACCTGGAGCACATGGGGTTGGAATGTCTCCAGAGCGGGAGACTCCACACCCTCCTTGAGCAGCTGTCCCAGTGCTCTGCCACCCTCAATGGAAAGAAATCACTCCTTGTGTTGAATGGAACAGCTTCTCTTTCAGTTTATGGCCATATGAGTGCACTGACCTGTTCTCCAATATTGTCTTGGCAGACCTGTCACCCAGGGAAAGGTGCTGACAGTGTTTTTTGGGAAATTACAGCGATCAGCACATCTGGAGCACAAAGGATTGGCTTCACCCTAGAAAACCCTAGAAAAACCTTCCATGACCATAGCATCTTCCCTAACAGGAAAACAAAAGCATCCTGGGCTGGAGAGACCATTGGACTGATGGCTATGTTGCAGCAGCAGCGTTTATATTTGGTTCTGAAAGGTGGGCACTTGTTAGTGTGTCCTCTCTTATAAAACAAAAGTCCTTCTCTTGCCTCTGTAAAGTTCATTATTTGTAGAATGCTTTCAGAAGCCCACATGAAAGGGTATGTTAGATGCATTAATTTTTAGAGTTAAGCACAGCTGCTTTGTCTGAGGGCTTTCTTCCAGCTGAAAATGGGTTTGACTGCAAGGAAACACATTTTTTTCCAAGAAGACTATATTGGGAAGCAAAGAAAATAAAGCTATTCTGTTTTAAAAAATATTTTTCCAGGGGTGAAAATTATTTCTCCTCTTACTTTAATTAGAAGCATTTTTGTTTATGAAAAACTGTTGTTTAACTCATCATGGGGAAATGGCCAAACACTAACAAAATGAATAGTTCTTGGAAAAAAATAATTTCCTCAGTTACTTTCAATCATTTGCTTAGGTGTTGAAAAATTTTCTTGGAAGCTGTCATCTCATTCAAAAAGCAGACTTTGAGTTTAATGAAAAGTTTCAGCAAATATCTGCTGTATGTAAAAAGCACCCACTTTTTTTTTTTCTCCCAAGGCAAAATTTTTCTTTAAGACCCATCATACTACAGTATGAAAATTTTCTGTGATGATACAGGATTTTGAAGTCTTGGATGGTGGGGAGAAATTCTTATCTATCAGGTTGTGGTCATGTGCTAATATTACTGATGTCTTGCTTTGCTGTTTAGGTTGCAGATAAGAGTTTTACTTCTATACTCTGGTAATAAAAGAGGTTTTGTTATTTTCTGATGTCAGCCACATTAAAATAAACATTGTTCTCCTGTTAGAGGGCCTCAAAAAGCTTCAGTCTGAAAAAAAATGAATGGGTGTAGTCTTATTTACAGCAGTCATGTGCTTTTCCCCTTCCAATGTTAAGCTGATGCTGAAAGTACCTGTTTAAGCCTATCACATAAGTGCCAATAATAGAGAGAGGGTATTGATTTTTTGAAAAAAATTTGTGGGAACTTAGGCTATTGAACTCATCATTTTGTAAGAACAGAGCATCTCAAGCAAGTGGGGAAAGCCACTTTGTTTATCTGGCTTGTGCTCGGTGTTATGGAGACACAAACACTTGAAAGAAAAGCAATACAGCAAGTGTTGAAATGGGCATGGATGCAGTGCTAAGCTTCTGCTTCAGCAACCAGGAGGAACACCAGCAGAGAAATTTTCTTATTCATTGGTCCTTGGTGCCCCACTTAAGGGCATTAGCTGATGGTTTTCGGGGCTGTGACTTGTGAGATAGGAAAAGCTGTAAAACCTGGTAGACGTCTTCCTTGGAGTCATGGCTGGAAGCTGTGTTTAGCATTAGCTGAGCACAAGGTTGGCCTGGATATGGACAGTGAAAAGCCATGTGTCACTCAACACTGCTCTCTTCGATCTAATTTAGAGCACTTACTTTTGTTACATTTGTCTTCAAATGTTACCAAATCTGTGAAGGTTGGACTTTACAATTGGACACGACGTTTTAAAGTTCTTTTTCCAACCTAAATGATTCTAAAAGAGTAAAAATCTCTCCTTTACTTGTTTGGGGTTACTTTGCTTTGCGTTGTTGTTACTGTTGGGTGGGTGTGCAGATGTTTTCACACAGCCAATAAATGCAGGACAGTTCAGCACAAAGAGCATGGGTTGGGCACTCCAAGGTAACCTGTGAAATGGCCTGAATGCTGCTGTTGTCTGGAGAGCTTGATATGAACAGTTCTGCCATCTGCCAGAATTCTTTGCCAAATTATTTACAGATCAACTGTGAGAAAGTTTGAATGACCATTACCAACCATGGTGGCATTCCCCTAGCAAAAATATTGTCCCCATGTACCTGTCCTAGGTTACAGTGTAAAATTGTGCCCAAGGTGTGTATTCTATCAGCATGNCCAAAAACATTTAAGGTATATTGTAAGTAGGAAGATCAGAAAATGCAGATCCTGTTTCCAGCTCTCTGTGCTTAGTAAGTGGCAGTGCATTGAAGGCTCTAGATCCATCTATGCTCATTTAAAGCTTTGGCCTGAGCACTTAACAGAGGATGCTTGGAAAGATTCTGAACACATTTAGCGTTTCATTGCCCTTGAGTATGCAAATTTCCAAAGCTGCTGTGATAATCTTGGCCTAGAGATCCAGCACAGAGCATATTGTTTGTGGGACTATGTGTCCTTGGCTCATCATCAGGTGGGAAGAAGTGCTGGGTTCTGGGTTTGCATGTGCCTCTGCTTTTAGAAACAGTTTGGGCAAGTGGAGGAACAGTTCTGCAGAGCCATTACAGTCTCTTCTGTACATGATGTTTGGGTGCATTTTAAAGCCTTTATTTCTTCAGCCATGAAATCTTTGAGTGGTTGCATTCTGTCTTGTAAGTACTCTAGTCAGGGCTTTTCCAACATGTGTTTACAAGCCTCTGTGGGTGTGCTTGCCATGGTAATTCCTGGCTACATTTTATTGGGAATGTCTTGATACTCATAGGGTTTGGAGAGAGGAGAAGCATTCCAAATGGGAAATGACATTCACAATTCTCAGTGGCATGGACCAAAGCCAAATGCCTAAGACTTATTTATAATGTCTTCCTTTTTGTAAGAGACATGCATTCTTTATATTTTGTCTGTTTGTAATAAAGTCATGCTACTTCCATGAATATATACAACTGTTCTCATTTTACCCTTTCTCTCTGCTCACTGTCATTATCCAAAATAGTCTTTAACCAAACAAATAGATTAAACTAACCTCCTCTATTTTTTATGTGCACCTTCCTAGTTAAATGTGTTTGAGATGATGAGCTATCAGTTGTTGAGTCACTGCAAACCCTTTGTCCACATTTTGACTAGTAGGAATTTAATTGCCTGCTGAATTAAATTGTTCTTTCCACCTTCCCATGGTTATTTTCCTTTATCTCCTTTGACACTCACATTACAAAGTAACAATATTGTAATTATTTTGAAAAGAATTAAATTTCTTTGCCTGTGAGACACTCAATCTTGGTAGCTCTAACAAGGTAGAATTGTTGGGTGGCAGGCAAGAGTGTCACCCTGCAAAATATGAAAGGAATGCACAAAGGGAATTACACACATTATTTACCTTGATGTTGACTAGTACAGATGTGAACCTGAAGATCACTGTGTAGAGTAGCAGCATATGTGTTTTGTGTGCTGTGGTCAAGATCCTCATGAAAGAGACCCAAGAGTGCGTCAATTCTTCCACCAATGTGGAAGGTGTTACTTCAGCACATCAGTACACCAAGACTTGTAATCCATAATTAGGGTGGTATGGACCAGAGTGTGGGAAGTGTTATCCGTGGAGCAGTACTCCACCTGCAGTAATGAACACTTATTTTCCAATGCTTACTTCCACAGTGGAGCATTCACAGCATTCCTGAGGAGCTGAAGTTACGAATGCCAGGGTGTAGTAGATATTGCTGAGAGGCATGACAGGTCATACACATGAACTATGTAAGGTGTGTGAGGGGAGATTCTGAGCTTGGGGTGGTGGAGAACACCACTGAACTGCTGTCTTCAATTTGGGGGGGCAATCTCCATTCTTGTCTCTGCAGTTCTGGTAGTCCCATTATCCTGATGCCTCAAGCAGAAGAAGACTCTTGGTTCCTTGTCTGAGCACAGTGTTTCTCCTTGTGATTTCTGCATCGCTGTGGTCTGCACACACAGCCCTGGATGATGACTTTCAACTTTCATATTTCAAAATACAGTAGAAAAAACTTAATGTTTTGTTTCTAGATTCTCATCTGTTCTGTCTTATTACTGTGTTTTCTGCCACCATCTAGGGTTTTCCTAGGGTGTTCCCAGGGCTCTGAAAACAAAGGTGTTGGTCCAGTCATTTACAACCTTGGCTTATGGGCAGAAGTCCTGATTAAGCAATATACTCTGAGCAGCATCAAGGTATCCCTGTCAGCCCTGGAAGCAAAGGGCTTGGTTTAACTTTTTAACTTCTCTGTCCACATAGCAGTGGCAAAGGGCATTGCAAATAAGTGGTGGTGGCTGTTCACAGAGCGAGGGAATCCTCACTCTAAACCTCGAGAACTATTCCAGGTATAATGTAGAGTGTGAGGTGTAAGGCTCGGTAGGTTTTGCCCTAATTCCTTTTGTATGCAGCAGCCCTCGTGCTGCTGAACCACGTCCATCAAAATGCCCGTGTGTCATACCTCGGGATTTGCCACACGGCCACACGTGCCCACCCCCGCTTCTGCACGGACCGGGGGACATCTGGTGGCGAAAGGTGTCCTGGCATCCCTCACGGAATCCCGCGGAATTCCAAACCCAGCAAGTCCAGCAGCACGGCAGGGATGGCAGTAACAGCTCACATGCCCACCCATCCAGTGAGCAAGAGTTTAACAGCAAAACTATACAGATAACTAGTCCAGCTTAACCAGCTGACTCGTTGTATGGGTGCATTTTCTTCATGCACAAAAGCTGTTGCCCTGGTTTGAAAAGCAAATGGGTTATGTTCAGGCTCACTTAGATGCAACCAAAAGGTGCTTTTTGACCTGTCTGAAATGGCTGTGGGATCTACTAATACATTGTAGAGTTTATTATTTCTTTTGGTAAAAGTACATAGTCATTTTTCATTCATTTTCCAAAACAAATAAACAGCATTTGCTTTGAAGGATCTGTGCTAGTCCAACTGACTGATGACCCAGTCCAAAAGCTGACAGATCATTCTTTTCTTTTGCAAAGGTAGTGTAATAAATGTATTAAATAGATTCCCACCGATTTCTGCATTAATTGGATTCCTGTCAAACTGATTATTGTGGCTGAATTAAATTTTATTGTCATCATAATAAATCATTATTATTATTATTAAGAATTGGCTACTTTATTTATAACAGTAGGAAAATATGATGACCAAACATCATGCAGGTCCTTTTTTTGAGGAAAAAAAGCCTTGCATTTCACCTCCTGCATTCAAGTTGTTACATAAGTACAAAACAGTTAAGCCAAAAACCATCAACAGTAATATAGATCTAGCAGTTGATCTGCGTATTTGTTTAACCCTTGCTTTCAAAGAAGAGGTTTGCATTAGAATTGAGACTCATATAATTTAAGTTACCTGTAAATGAAATATAATTTAAGTTTCCTGCAAATTACAATTTATCTCTCACATAGCAGCTTTGCTAATTGAAATACAGTCAACTTGTCTCCAGCCATATATGCAGGGAAAAGTTCTGTTTCTTTCCCTGAAATTGAGTGTGTTATAAATGAGATAGCCAATTCTTAATAATAATGATTCATTATAACAATAATTGAAAACATTTACTCTGCCACAATAATAAATTTGTGCATCACCGAGCCCGGGAATTGGTGTGGGGTGACTTCCAGAGACCAGCACAAGGCTTAGCCCTGACAGTTCACCGAAGATGGGGAGTTCAAGGTACACCTTTATACTGTTACAAACCAAAAAAATACAGCAGGTTCATTTTAATTTTAAATGTCTTTTCTATACAGATTCATGGCTAGCAAAAACTATATGAATGCTCGAACAGTCTTATGTTGATTTTCTGAAATGGTCGATCATTTCTCGTGGTCTCGTGGTGATGTGTTTTAAATGTCTTTGTCACTTTGACATCTGAAGATCTTACTTCAGTATTGGCCCAGGTGTTCTCCTTTTCAGAGGTACAGGGAGTACTTCATCATGAGGAGATGATTTCATCACTGGGAGATGGTTGTCTGATTTGCATCTGTGTGGGGAGGTTGCTGTTGGCTAGAGTGATTAGTTCTTTGTCTCTGCAAAGGACCCTCAGAGGCCCTTGGTATTTATTCTTTCCTTGCCTTTTATCACAATCTCTTATTTTTTATATTTACACGAATTATTCTCAATATTTATTACAAGTGGAGGATGGAAATCTGCACTATCAGAACTATTTGCAGCATAGCCAGAGATCAGAGATGTTTTACAGGGCAAGCATCAAATCTTTGTAACAATCCCTCACAGCACATTTTCAACACGAGTCTCCTCCTGACCACGAGTATCTGCATCTGAAAATGGCCTGTCTCCAATAACTATTTTGCATCCCTGAAACTGACAATATTATGCAATAAACATTTGCCTTCTCTGTGCCTTCCTGGATGTATAAAGAATTTGCCATGGCTGAAGTCTGTCTTTTGGGAAGTTCCAGAGGTAATTGTCTGGAGTTAACTTACAGGGCTCCTGTCAAAAGGAATTAGTATTTCAGCAACTCCTTAGCCAATTCCATGGCAGTACTAAAATAACTGACTGCCTTGCACATCAACTGGTCTTGCTTAGGTGGAGCAACTAAAATGTTTATAAAAGCAAAATAGTTATCATGCTTCCATTGCTTCCTGCAGCAAAATTCTTCTGGCCAAAAAGATTTCAAGGGAATGAGTGTCTTTATTTTTCTCTCCATCAATCTCTATTTATAGCTTATGAACATTGGGAAATGTATGACAAGAAACTGGGAGAAGAATGGATTTTAGGACTTGACGGTCAAATATTTTGTTTAAGGGAAGCCTGAGTTGTTCATGATGGAAACGACGGCCTAATGGCAAAGCTATGTGCTGTGTTTAAGGTACACAGCTGCAAAGGGAAACCGATTAAATTCAGGATTAGATCCTCAGTGGACACAAAGGATTCTTTCTCACACATATACAGTGCTCATCTGGAGCCCAGAGCCTCTCTTGAAGCTCTTTTTGATATGAAATTCAGCAGCTTTTATGACCAGATCAAGTGCTCTTTTTCCTCATTGTTCGTAACAGTAGTTGCAGTATGAGAAAAGAATACTCAGCATCAGTAAGAAATATTCAACTAAGTACAAATAGAACTGTGTTCCATCATGAATTTCTTTCCCTACAACACACTTTCCCATGGTCATTTTATCCACTGATGACTGCATCCCAGCTGGAGCAGGCTGGCAAAATTAATCCAAAGTCCTTGAATTCAAGATGATTTAAATGGACAAGGGATCTTTTTCTGAGGTTATCAGTTTAAAGATGTCTAGCACTTGGCCTTCAAACTGTGAACTGTATAATCCTTATCTTGGTAAAGTCATCAGCAATGTCTTCACTGACTTCAGCAGAAGTGGACCTTAGATCACTACTGCTCAACTGTGATCCTTTGAATCATTTCACCCTCGACAGCATACAGCTGTGTGTCAGATGTGATTATTTCATTGATTATTCAGGTTTTCTCTCATTTCCTTTGCTTTTCAATTGCAAATGGTATTTCACCTTCACTGTTTCATATTTTACTAGACTTAATTTGAAATGCACTTGTCTTACAATTTTTAACAGTACCCATTCCTCCTGCTCCTTGTAATTTTCAATTCCACAGTCCAGGCTGGGATGTTAAAACATCTTTCCTAAAAGTAAGGTAGCACTTCATCTTGGAGCTATTTGGAGGCAATGTCCAGTCACAAAATCTCAGTCTAGGTACAAGGTTGCTCAGAAATTATATCTGGGATCGTGATTCCTTTTAGACTTTTTTAAATTAAAAAAGGTAAAAAGGAGAAGAATATTTAAGCTTGCATTATGTTGTACAAATTTTCTTGAAATATTGTTTTTCAAGTTAGAGCTTTTTTGTTTTAAAATCATGCTTCTTCTCACTTTGGGGGAAAAAAGGTAAATCAGCAAACTTGAAATATATCTGTGTTACAAGGCTCACTTCTAATTCAGCTGACAGGTCTGGGTGATCCCAAAGAAAACAAGAAGTATGGAAGGGTGAAAGCAACCTTACACTGCTCTTATGTCACTTTGAATTGCATGTGTTTATGAACACACTAACTTCAGGTACTGGTGATCCTTCCTTGTTAAATTAGAGAGGGCTTTAGTTCCACTCTCTTTGAAATGGTTTTTCATGTTGTATGCTGCAAGAGTGAAATGTGTAGGTGCAATGTATAATATACATGTATGCAACGAGTATTTGACTCAAAACCCAAAGCCCTGTAACTGAATTATTTAAAATAGAGGGCCAAATGATGGTTTCAGCTGCAGTCAGCTAGGTAAGTGGTGTCAATAACTGACAAATTTGACCTAATCCCTGTTTATTGTGATACCTGGTATCAATGGCAAACTATATAAACAAATATCCTGGCATTTTTCTTGGCAAACACCATGAATACCATTCTTGCTTTATTCTCTTTGTCTTGGCAAATACTTCATGGCAAGTACTCATCACCAAATAAAGTGTGAGATCATGTGCAGTGCAAAGCCCATTAGGTCATGTATTTGGCATGACCTAATGGGCTGGGCTGCAAGGTCTGCCACAAACTAGGCCAAACTGTGCATGATGCTGACAGTGTTTCTCATGCAATAGGAATCAGATATCCTTTTTTCTTTTTGCACAGAAAGATGATGTGGTGAGTAGTGGTGGTGTGGTACAGGGTTAGACTTGTTTGCCTAACCAAGACTTGTGTGTAAAAATGACACATGTGAAACTGAGATGTTTACAATATGACCTTGTTAGGACTTTTAAAGAGCATTTACACCCACTGTTGCATTTATGTGCTTTTTTCCCATCCTGCCTTTGCCCACCACCTTTCTACCTTTTGTAGCATATCTCTGACACCTTCCTCTCCCACTATGTCCCCTACCGCACTGGTGGCTTCAGTCAGCTTAAAATACCATACATTGCTATGAATAATGAGCTCCTCTTGGAAGGTCTCCCAGGGAAATCTGAGACTTTGGCTTCTCCATCAGTATTTGCTCTACTGCTGATGGCTCTGACATGTGTCCTTCAGTTATCAGAGCAGAAGTCAAGGGGGCTTGTGCATACTGAAGCTCCTTTTCCAGCAGTGCCCTGGGGATATGAATATCTACCCGCCTCTAATTCTCTTTTGAAACTCCTGCTAACTGGCTGACAAATGGAAGGTAGTAATTTCAATATATGCCTGGATACAACATTTGATTTTTAGAAATTACAGTGCACTGGAATTGCAGATGGGCTGCATGCACAATGCTTCTTACTCTTGGCCTTCTAAGCATCAAGCTTAAAGAACTCTTGGTGCCCCTGATGACTGTTGTATTCCATACACATACTCTGTTGTTTTTCAGCATTTCTCAGAACAGTATGGATGTCAAATTTATTTGAATCAGTGGAAGGACTCCATCTAGAAGCATGTACCCTAATCAGTGGTGAAGCCAAGGAGTGTTTACAGGCAATCTGATGGCCAGGTCAATCTTGCAGTAGGTTACTAACATGATCTTGGGGGAGTCTGCTGACAGGCTGAGTTATTGTTCAAAAGAAGTTCAAAAAAGGTGCTGCCAAAAGTACTTTGATAATGTTTTCTGGTTTTAAAATATTCTTTTTCATTCATTTTTCTCTATGCTTCCCTATAAAAAAAAAAATCAACACTCACATTTTTGTAACTTGGTCACTCTTCACCCATGTAAATGATAAGTCTGAGAAAATTAACTCAGTTTAAGGTAGAGCTTGAAATATTTATGAAGGGAACCATAAGACAGTTATCTGCCTTAATATGGACTCTATGTGAGAACTGAGGAGGCCTTTTTCAGTCCTGTTTTTCCAGAACACATGCTGTAAAAATTCAAAAGATACAAATCTGCATTTATCTGGTACAGTACTTTCATGCATTTACAATTTTATTCTAGAGTAGCAATAAGACTCTTCACAAATTCTTGTTATTTATAGTGGCTGCTGGCTGTTCTTTCACCAGAAATCTTGGAGGACATGGAAGATGGAGGACAATATTGGAATGTCTTGCCTGTGCTACTGCTGTCCTTAGGTAATCACCTGGAACTGAGCATCAAAGGGACCCATCTGTTCTGTCGTGCCTGGAGGGGAATCAGGTACAGGTGGTTTATCAGCTCCTCAGTGCAAGTGGTGACGTGACAGAGCTGTTTTCATAAATCTGTGTAAATCTGCACTGAGGTGTTTCATGGCAGGGTACAGAATTGTGAAACAAAACAATGTAATAAGCATCTCAAAAAGATGGATAGTATCAGAAATTACTTCCCCACTATCTCTTGATATTAAGGTTATGCTCTAACAGTGCAATTGATTGTTGATGCATGCAAGTGTTGTCCTGATTTAAGTGAGACTCTGGAGCATTGATGCTTCTCTGTCAATTCTCAATTTCTTCAATGGTTCTGGATTAAATCTAAAAAGCTTGCTTTGTTTAAATCCCTCAAACAATTGGCAATAGAGTTAGTGAGAAATAACCTACTTGGCTAAGTCTCTCATGCTGTCTACTGTGGCATCATTTTACATAATTTGTGTTGTTGAATTTTGCATACTCTCCTCCCCGCAAAAAAACTCTTTTCTGGATGGCAAATGATCTGCCACAAAATCTTCTTGTGCCCACAGATGGCTTCAGGGCTTGTAATTATTCTGAAGCTCAGGGCTGTTACTTCTGAAAGACAAACACACAAAAACACACACAAACCAAACCAAACCAAACCAAACCAAACCAAACCAAACCAAACCAAACCAAACCAAACCAAACCAAACCAAACCAAATCAAACCAAACCGAAGTGTTTGGCATTCAGCTAGTGCCACCCTGGCCGCTGGAACCATGCTGGCCTGATTGTGGGTGCCGGAATGAAGGATCCCATTTGTGAAGCTATCCTGGGCAGAACAAAAAAACTGCAAACATTTTGATCATCCTACATGCTCCCACATACATTCTTTTGGATAATTGGGCTAAATTGGGTGCAAAGGGACTGTGCACCCAGAGTGCTGTGTCCAGTTACGGGCTCCTCAGGACAAGGAAAATGAGCTACTGGAGAGGATCCAGTAGAGGCCCACAAAGATGGTTCAGGGACTGAGTCAGCTGGGCCTGTTCAGTCTGGAGAAGACTGAGAGGGGATCTCATTAGTGCAGATAAATATCTCCAAGGCATGTGCCAAGAGGATGGTCCACTACTTTTAGTGGTTTCCAGAAACAGGACAAGGAGCAATGGCCACAAATGAAACCAACTCAAGATGAGGAGGAACTGCCACTGAGGGTGACAGACCACTGGAACAGACTGCCCAAGGGGATCATGGAGTCTCTCTCTGAAGAGATTCCAACCCCACCTGGACATGTTTCTGTGTCACCTGCTCCAGGTGACCCTGCCTTGGCAAAGGGATTGGACTGAATGATCTCCAAAGGTTCCTTCCAACACTTAGACTTCTGTAATTCTGTGATTTTTGATGTGAGAAGAGGCAGGTTGGAAAAATGGAAAACGCAGCACAACTGAAAACTCATGCTGGCTGGGTTGCCACAGAGATGGAGAACACAGCTTGGGTTTGAAATCTGGGGATGGGAACAAAGGGGAAACCCCAAAAGTGGCAGCTGGGGAGGTGGGGATGTGTCCTGGCTGTTTCTGGGGCCAGGCTGCAGCCCCTGCTCCTGGAAGAGGATAATGATGATGCCTGAGGGACAAGAGAAGGCTTGAGAACATCTGAAGAGTATTTTCAGTGTTGTGTCAGAAATAGTGTGGCCAGCAGGACCAGGGAAGTGATTGTTCCCGCTGTACTCAGCACTGCTGAGGCCATGCCTCAAGTGCTGTAACCAGTTCTGGGCCCTTCAATTCAAATGGACATCGAGGGGCTGGAGTGAGTCCAGAGAAGGGAACAGAGATGGGGAAGGGGTCTGGAGCACAAATCTGATGAGAAGTGGCTGAGGGAGCTGGGAAAGGGGCTCAGCCTGGAGAAAAGGAGGCTCAGGGGGAACCTCCTCGCACTCCACATCTCCCTGACAGGAGGGGGCAGGTGGGAGGCGCGGGGAGGTGGGCTCAGGCTCTGCTCCTAGGAAACAGAGGACAGGATGAGATGACAAAGCTTCAAGCTGTGCCAGGGAATTAGGAAGAATTTATTCATAGAAAAGGTTGTTCGACATTAGAATGGGCTGCCAGGGAGGTGGTGGAGTCACCGTCCCGGGAGGTGCTCAGGGAACAACTGGAGGAGGCACTCAGTGGTCTGGTGGACAAGGCGGTGTCCGGTCACCGCTGCACTCGGCGTGCTCAGAGGCCTTTTCCAACATCGTCGATCCTGCGGTTCCGCGCGGGGGCGCGCAGAGGCGGGCGCGGGGGCGCGCCCCGGCCTGGGCGGCGCCACG
>VYZR01023638.1:15686-25890 GCA_013400675.1 Oxylabes madagascariensis
GAAGACCAGACTCATCTTGCCACCTTTCTTCAGGATAATCTCTAGTCCACAGAACTGCATCTGTTACTTCAGGGGGATTTACTTGAACTACTTCCAACACCCTAACCAACAGGGTGTCAGGTTGTATCCCTGACTCTGTCAGGGTCTTCTAGGACTTTTGTTTGCGTGGTTGTTTCTTTGTACTATTACATTTGTATTTTCTTTTTAATATTCTTAGTAAAGAACTGCTATTCCTATTCCTAAATCTTTGCCTGAAAATCCTTAATTGCAAAATTATAATTTGGAGGGAAGGAGGTTTACATTCTCCATTTTGAGGGAGGCTCTAGTTTTCCCTGGCAGATATGTGTCCAAAACCAGGACAACCAGTCTGAGACCAGGTTTCTCAGATCACATTTAAACTGGCCTTGAATATTTTCAGGGATAGAATATTCCCAGCTTCTCTGGGCAACCAGTTATGGTGCCTCTGAATATAGAATATCTTTCTAATTTACGAAGATGTAAGGCCAGAGAAGCCATAGCTTCATGGAGTAGCAGTCTAGGAATTCAAAACATCCATTTAACTTTGTGTAAACTTATTCAATGAGCAAGGTGTACTTATTATTCCCACACTATCCTAGGGTGAGATGCGTGCAAATGTTCAGTGATGGATTTATGACAACTTGAGGAAGAAGTTCCANGTTAGTTCTCTGCCAAATTGCCAAGGTAACCAATGATAAGTCACTATTGATGAAGATTGAACCGAATACTAGTTTCATAAGGAAGCAAATTGTCATTGTGATGCTGTCTGATGTTTCTCTTTTCAGCACAAACATTGGACCCCTTTACTTTCAGCTCCATGTTCATGTCATATTTTTCAACTAATCCCCGTTTTGAGAGTTTAACAGAGAATTTCTCTTGTAGCAGCATATAAAATGTTTCACTGAAGTCAGACAGATTTTATCTATTTGTAACAATCTATATCTGTATCTACATCACATCTCTCTCTCTCTCTCTCTCTCAATGAGGATTCTCCTAAGAATTTTAACCAAAAGTTCTAAAGGTACCTAATTTGTTTGGCAAAAAAACATTTTAGAGAAACCATATTCCTCCTTTAGTTCATGTTACATTAACTAATACCACTTAACAAATTTTTGTTCATTCTTCCTTTCAAAATGTCTTCAAATGTTCTAATGCCCACTGTCTGATTTATTCTGGAGATCAAATCATGACTCTCTCATTTTCTCCTTTTTATCACATAACTTTGAGCGTATGCCAAAAAACCCCCAAAAGACTTTCAGGAAAGACTCTCAGGATAAATATGGAAGACATAAGAAGTGATTATGTCTAAGGATGTTCAATGGGGAGCTAAAATTAGATGATACTCCCAGCTGAAAATAGCAAGTGGATAAAAAAGTTGACTTCCAGATAAGTTTCTGAAGAATTTTGACTTAATTACAGAAGAATAATGAAACCAGCAGTAATGTGTTGATCTCACAGCTCCATCTGGACAGAACTCAGTGGACAAGACATGATCACCCCAGTAAAACTGAGACATGAAAATTCATGATCTCTCAGGCCTCATTGACAGGGGTAGCGGTAAAGCCCCAGTTTTGGCTGGAGTAGAATGAAAAGAATGATACATATATGACTTTGAGATCTCTCAATAATTTCTAGGTTTAAAAAAGGTCTGTAAGATCCATTCTTCAAACACCACAAGCAGGTTGTCTCATCCATAGCTCTGAAACCTAGCCAGTAATTTAATTTGTGTCATGGCATCATAGAATGTTTTGGGTTGGAAGGGACCGTAAAGGTCCTCTAGTTCTGATTGTCCTGGAGTGGCTAGGGATGCAACCAGTGTCTTGGGGTTACTCTATTCCATCTGTTAGGGGAGATGTTTTTCTTTACTCTAGTATCTCAAGGGAGGAGGGGCAGATGCNTTTAAACTGGCCTTGAATATTTTCAGGGATAGAATATTCCCAGCTTCTCTGGGCAACCAGTTATGGTGCCTCTGAATATAGAATATCTTTCTAATTTACGAAGATGTAAGGCCAGAGAAGCCATAGCTTCATGGAGTAGCAGTCTAGGAATTCAAAACATCCATTTAACTTTGTGTAAACTTATTCAATGAGCAAGGTGTACTTATTATTCCCACACTATCCTAGGGTGAGATGCGTGCAAATGTTCAGTGATGGATTTATGACAACTTGAGGAAGAAGTTCCACTTGAAATTGTTACAATTTCTGTGCTGCAGAAGCATAGGGTACAGTTCCAAACAATTCTTCTCAGAGCTTGACAGAATGTAAAGCTAAACTATCCATTTACATCAAACAAAGGTACTGATTTTTCTTAGTTAAAATCCGCTTTACAACTAATCACACTGATGGAATAGCGCAGTAATACAACATAACATAATGTAATGCAATATAAAATGATATAACATATAACACAACATAATATATGATATGACATGACATAGCACAAACATGACATAAACCAGAGTGCAGCAATCAATGGCTCGGAATCCTGGTGGACACAAGGGACAAATGATTTCCCTCAGGTCCTACACTGGACCCCATGTTATTTAATATCTTCATCAATGAAACAGATGAAGAGATCGAGTGCACCCTCAGCAAGTTCTCAGATGACACCAAGCTGAGTGGTCATTTGACATTCCTGAGAGACAGGATGCCATCCAGAGGGCCCTGGACAAGCTCGAGAAGTGCCCCATGGGAATTCCACGAGGTTTAACAAGGCCAAGTGCTGGTTCTGCACCTGGGTCGGGGCAGCCCCCAGTGCCAGCCCAGGCTGGGGATGAACTGATTGAGAGCAGCCCTGCCCAGAAGGACTTGGTGGTGCTGGGGATGAGAGCTGGACATGAGCCAGCCATGGGCATTCCTAGCCCAGAAAGCCAGGTGTATCCAGGGCTGCATCCACTAAAAGTAAGTGTATTGAAGGGTTCAGGTTGTCAAGGTTTTGACTGGACTGAAGAAATATTCAACATCCTTAACCAGACTTTGCTGAACTGATAAGCTCCATGCCAACAGCTGACAACTCCTCTGTTGCTTCAGACAGTCACTGATATACCTTCATCCCAGGACCTTGGAAAATCACTGTGTTCTGGCCAATCTGATAGGAATCTGGATACACTCATGAGCAAGGAGAGGAAACAGCAAGTTTTGGATCAACACAATTCAAATCACTACATGACATCATACCACTATTGTGCAAAACGGGAATGCATCAGAGGTGCATTAAACCAAAACCACCCATATGTATCTCTACTGGGCTGAGAATGTCCCAGGAGAGTATTTCACATGGGAACACCCATAACTCTATCTATAATTAACTACCAGAAGACTCCAGTCTATAGGAATAAGAGACAAGATACAAAAGAAAGTCTGGAGGACACACGCAGCACAAGCAGCGAAGTCCAGCAGTGTCAGAGTTGGCCCTGAAGGCAAGAAGCAAGTGAAAAATAAAGTCATTATGTGCAAATTGCAAAATCAAATTTAACTAGTTGCGGCACTTTGAATCTGCCAGCAATTATTAATCAGACAATGGTCCAGATTCTGCCCAATAACTCAAATGGCTCCACTGACACTTTATTTCACAGCTGCTTTATACCAATGGACATTTTGGTTGTCAAACCTGTTAAAAATATTTTTCCTGTATTGTTTCACAATATACATATCAAGATTTTAAACAATTGTAGCAGAAACAGCATCTTCTGTGGCCACTGCAGTGTTCTCAGGGCTCACATGGCAATAAACATTTGCCATTGTGAAGAAGGTGTGAATTGTAGTTCAAAATATGTTTTTAATGTAAAACTCAGTTTTCTGAGCCTTTTGTGTAATCAACTACCATCTTGCAGACAATTCACATGATAGGTGACTGTAGCATTATGGGAGCCCAACATTAGAAATTATAAATCCACTTTCTCTTTCCTTAACCCTTTCATTCCTCTTTACTTTCATGGCCATGGCGGCCTGCATTACTGGCAATGCAGTCAAACAGGGAGATCTCAGGTAAAAAACCGGCACTAAGATTATCGCAGAAGTGGGGAATCTTCTCTCCTGCCTGTTTCTTTTATGGCCTCTGGGAAATCCAGGGAATCATAGAAATCATTACAGTTGTAAAAGGCCTCTATGATCATCGTGTCCAACCACTGACCCAGGACTGCCAGGCCTACTACTGTCTTTAAGCACCACACCTACATGTTCTTTGAATCCAGAGACAGGATTCTGCCACTTCTCTCTGCAGGTTCCAGGAAGGGTTCTCACAAAATCCTCTCTGCAATCTCTTCTTGGCCAATTTTTTGAGTCCCAAAGGCCAAACTGGCTGGAAAACATGTCTGTCAGCATGGTCCATTCAAATGATTGAAAACATGTACAGAAATCTAACACATGGAACAGCACTATCAATCACTTACGGTCTGATGCATGGTATTACATGGTAGAAATAGGAATGTCCTGTACTTAGCAAGTCCTCAGATAAGCAAGTATTTCACACCAAGTAGCCATAAAAAAATGCAATACAGTTTTAAGAGGTTAATGTTATTTTTTTATTTAGTAGAAGAGGATTAGCTATTCTTTTGGAAAGGGTTAGAGGTGAAAATTTGATAGCTGGGCTCTCCCCATTTGCCATTCAATTATCAATCATGTCACGAAAAGTAAATTTTCCTAGCCACGCAGCTCTGGATTCACATTAGTACAGTTAGAATTCACTTAGGACATCAGTGGAGTCATAAGTGGGGCTTTTGTAGACTTGCAGTTTAATATTTTAAAAATGTTTAAACCTTCATGTCCTTCCTTAGGCTGACTGACCCTCTTCAAACATGCTGGTAGCAGATTTACAGCCTCTCTGTGACTGTGCTCTGCAATTGCTTCATGAGTATAATATTTTGTACTTTAGTTCTAGGTTGCATTTTGCAATCTCAAAGCACTTTTCAAGTGCACAATAATTACTTAAGCCTCAAAACACACCTCTGTGGGAGATACTGTGCAATTATGTCAATTTAATGGATGCTAAAAATGAAATGTGGTGATGTTATTCTTAATGTCGCACAGAACAGGCATGGTTGCAGCATGCTCTAAACACAGCTACACCAACAGGGACCCTTCTTTTGAGCATTATAATTTTTGATATTTTATAATCTTCAGCATGACGTGAAACCAGAGTAATTGCTGGGATTTCACCCTGTGCCTGTTGTTCTGTTG
The DNA here is from genome assembly GCA_013400675.1 of Oxylabes madagascariensis. NCBI lineage: Eukaryota > Metazoa > Chordata > Aves > Passeriformes > Timaliidae > Oxylabes > Oxylabes madagascariensis. The sequence goes on from VYZR01023638.1 coordinate 20,882, forward strand.
GTAGGTATTGGAAGCTTTTGTGTAACAAAGCCAGCAGTGCAAGTTTCAGCCTCTAAAGTGGGATGGCAGAGGCTCTATTTTGTGCCCTTTGTGGCACAGGGAGCCCAGTTTGCTCGTGGTCACTACCTTCTTGAGCAACGGTGTGAGTAAGGGTGGCTATTTTGCCAGCAACATTTTCTTCTCAAGTAATCTACTTTACCCCTTTCCTAGTTTGTTTCAGCATTTCCCTGTAAATACTCTGGTCTGAGGCAAACACCTAAACACTGCTAATGACATAGAATCACAGAATAATTACAGTTGGGAAAGTATTCTAAGGTCATTGAGTCAAACCATCAACATAACACTGACATGTCCACCACAAGACCATGTCCCCAAGCAGCACATCGACATGCTTTTTGAATACTTTCAGGAACTGTGATTCCACCTATGCCTTAAGCAGCCTGTTCCAATGCTTGACCACCCTTTCAATGAAGAAGTTTTTCCTAATATCCAATCTAAACTTTCCGTCATGCAACATGAGGCCATTTACTCTTTTTCTACCTCTTGTTACATGGAAGAAGAGGCCAACTCCCACCTGGGTACAACGTCCTTTGAGATCATTGTAGAGAACAAGAAAGTTCCCCCTCAGCCTCCTTTTGAAGCCAACACTGTTCAGCTGAACAGGTATGGCAGGAAACATAAAGGATCTCAGGATTTCCCATGGAAAAGGGTCAGAAGCAATGACAGCAAGTTTATGGCATGTATGAAAAAAAAGGCAGAAGACATCTAGCAGTCTGGTCCATGCTATAAAAATATTTGACTTGTCCATGGCCTGATTAAAATCAAGGAAGAAAACATAGCTAGGATGACAAGAGATATGTGGACACAGACTGGAAGATGCCAAAATGTTGCTGAGATCTCAATGACATGCCCTGGGACTGGAAGAAAGGAAGTCTGAGGATGAACAGATGGTAGAGGAGAAATTATTGATTTTGTTCACTAAAAAAAGCCCCAAACACTAAGAATAATGGATTTCAAGGCTTTCTGCAGTTAGTAACCTTTAAGTGTAAATGAATTGCTCCTTGAAGTAATAAATTCATGAATTGCTGCATTCAATTCACTCTTTTGACAGCCAAGAGAAACAGATGGAATAACCCCAAGGTAAAACCTGAAATACGACCTTTTACTTATTTGTGTGTATCATGGTGGAACATGCTTGAATTTCTCCTACCATTCCCTCCTTTCCTTCTCCCTATTTCAGCTACCTCCAGAATGCCCACATTGATATATCACATCCTTTGTCAGCTCCAGAAATGTGCTGCCTTGATGAGAAAGAGTTCTGCGAGGATCGCAAAATGGGGCTATGGAGTTTCCCAGGCAATAAAGTACATGTGGTCTTTTTTCCTCACCAAATATCTTCAGATTTTTGTGACGCTCTGAAATTTTCTTAAAAACTTTTTAAGAAGTATTATGAAGCTAATACAAGTACAAGAAAGGACAGATTACAACACAATATTGAGACAAAAAGAAAATACAAACTAAGTCTTCACCTGAACTTCCTTCACAAGGGCAGACCTGCTGCCTCATTGCCTTTCCACCATCTGGATTATAGACTGTTCTTTTCTGTGGTACAGACTCTGAGAGAGTGTTGTTTGACTCCTTTTAAATTAATATAACCAGAGGGAAAAAAAAAAATCAAACCAGACTATATGTGACAGTATTTCTCTTCTCTTTTTAAATTATTTAATTTCTGAAAGCAAAAAACCCAGGTAACAATCAGACAGAAACTCGTCAATCCATCAAATACCGGTAGTCATTCATTTTCCAAGCCAGTCTTGAATCATAACATCTGGAAGAGTGAAAATAGAAACAGCCAAGTTCTATGACTGCCTACCAGAGAATTATTCCTTAGATAGCACCTTGTCGGATTTAATTTTTCCTCAGTCTAACATCAACTGTATGAGGCAAAGGGGCTTTCACCATCTCTTTGAGAAAGTTACTGCACTTTTAGAAAAGTATCTCTGCCACGAATTCTTTTTGATCTACATCCAGTTCTAGTAATTTCATCACATTGTTTCTGATTTTGTTTTCCCTCTCCAATAGCCATCATTGCTTCTCATCACAGGTATTTATATGATAAAAATTGGTTTAAAAGTTGACTACTACTATGATATTGTCCATTTTACTTCATCAAAAAGTGAGTGATAATGCACTAATTCTTCAAGTCCCACAATCAAAAATTGGAGAAAAATATGGAAATTGGGAANGACTTTTTTTTTTTTTACTTGTTTTTTTGTACTACTACTTTTGCATTTTTAATATTCCTAGTAAATAACTGTTATTCCTATTCCCATATCTTTGCCTGAAAGCACCCTTAATTGCAAAATTGAAATAATTCAGAGGGAGGAAGTTTACGTTCTCCATTCCAAGGGAAGGTCCAGCTTTCCCTGGCAGACACCTGTCTTTTCAAACCAAGACAGTGTGTAAGTCTTTGTCTTCATTAATCTGATAAGAAAATTGCTTGAAATGATTGCAAGGTCATATCTTATTAGGGTAATCAAAAGTTAAAATTCTGAGGTATTAATGTAACATGATAGAAAATAGCTAATACCATAGGCAGCTGCTAATATGTTATGATGAGCCATGTAGTTAATTTCCCATTATTAATTCATTCATTCATTTTCACATACTTTGCTGAAATATTTTTACACCTTTTAGTCAAAGGGCATGGAAGGTGACAAAGAAACAAGAATGGAGAAGTTGCTGAACGCCTTGTATGCCCTTGAATACCCTTCCTTGTGGATTTTATGAATACTACTAGTATTCCTTGGTTGAAATCTCACCAAATTCAGTGGAAGCTATTCTGCAGTTATTTTATTTTCTTCAGTTAAGGACACCCAATCAGTCACTTAATTGCCAGCACTTCTGTTAGGAAAAGATGGCTATCAAAATAAAGGTGTAAGTCACTTTTATTTTTTTTTTTAAACTTTCTGTGCAATAATGCGTCTAATCCCACCAGAGAATATGAACAAGAGCTTCCTAAAATTTCATATTAATGCCTCTGTGCTTGAGGAACATAATGAAAGTTACTTGTTTATACTTCATACTCAGAAGTTTCCTTGGAACCTGCAGTTAGGCTCTTTCACAGGAGGTTTGAGATCAAGCTGAGCCACTAATCAGAAGGTTTAAGTCTTTCCTTTTCTTTGCCTCTAAAACCTTACCCCAAACATTTCAGATAATATAAGTTTCTTAATTTATAAAAATTTTACTTGATCCGCATCTCTGAAGAAATTCATCCTGCAAGAGGAAACTCTCCCGTAAGATTAATAAACATATGTGAAAATCTCCAGTAATGCTTTCCATCATATTCAGGCTGCTGGAGACCAGAGGATGGAAGCCTACTAACCAAAGGACAGTTTCATAGTATAGGACGACCTGCACTTTCCCACATTACCTGGCTCTCTGGCTCTAGAAACAACACAAGACTGGGCTCAGAGTGAGCAGATTTACTTCAGTGCTTTGAAATCTAAAGGTCATCATCCTAAGTAAGGAAAAGAGGAATGTCCCAAAAGACTGACTGTGGTATTGAAGTAAGTGATCAAAAATAATCCTTTATTGTTTTAAGATTTTTTGATGGAGTTTCATAATTTTTAAAGGTTGAACATTAGATTACCCAGAATAAAAGAGTACACTAAAAATTTTCCTTGTGTTCATTATGTGCCCTAATGCCCCTAAAAGTTAATCTAACTTAAAAAATTATTTGCCATTTTACTTTTTATTTCTCTTTTGCACTTTTTTTTTTCACCATTCAAAATCACTTTAACCATGCAAAGCTAAGTAAGAAATGGATGCATTGAATAATGCAATTCCTGTATTTCATAATGCAGTTTTAAAAGACCACATTAGGCAGGGCCTATTCCTGTTTAATTCTTTCCAGTTTCACTTCTTCCAGATCCCAGCTCCCGTAAGTATAGTGGTAAAACCATGCATGAACACAAACCCTAGTCTTGAAGAATTAAGGACAGAACATCACATTTCAGAATGCTTGAACTAATTGAATTTGTTAGAGTACGACTTATTTATTGTATTCTCTCATTCTTTCAGTTCTTTTTTCTATGTCTCTTTTTTATGCTTATTTTAAAACCCTAGAAGATTTTTCTGAACATATTATATGCAAAGTGGCAACACTATGTTCTAATGTTTATCTAAATTAAACATTTCATTCCCTGAAAAAGTTTCTTTATTCAAAGATATTACCTGTGGTTTACAAAATTATGATGATGATTGCTTGGAGGGCTTGGTTTAGGAAATCTAGCCTTGACACACATTACTTTTATGGAAAATGAACTAATTTCAATTGGGTTGTGATGTCATCTGAAAAAGGGAACTATTTAAAATTAGCTGCCAAACACAGAAAAAACCCCTTATTTAAAATAAAATATATTTCACAAAACATGAAGTGGCTAATCTGGTTTTCGGATAGTGAAAATGTTATAACATACCTTTTAACCATCTGTAATTTATTACAGCAAGGCTTTAGAGAGATACTATGAATTCTTCTCATGCATTAAGTGCTACGGCCCAATATTCCAAAATGTTTGCTGAAAACAAGACATAGTGTGCTGTTGATTTTCATGGAACTCTTTAGAGAGCTTTAGAGTATCAACAACATGAATTAAGTGAAATAATCACTGTGCTAATTACAGGTAAGTTGAAAAAGCTGTCTTGTGTTGAGGTTTTCAGAATGTCAGTGGATTCAGCTAATCACTATATACTGACACAGTGATAGAAGCCAAGTTGTGTTATGAAGACCTTTGTACAGGGAGGGGAGGGGCTAGGGGGAGGAGCGACCGTGGGAACCAGGGAATTTGAGATGGGGGCAGGGCTGAGGTTGGACGTTGTACTGAGAGGTGTGTTGGAAGTCAAAAGGGTCAGATAAGAAGAGAAGATACTTGCTCCAGGTAAAGCTCCAGGGTGGCTTTGAAGAGACCTACCTGATCATAGACATAACTCTGCTGCTAACTTTGTGC
>VYZR01023641.1:0-11488 GCA_013400675.1 Oxylabes madagascariensis
AGAACTCTCCATACACTCAGAGAGCATATAACAGATTTCTGATTTTATGAAAGTCATAGCAGTCTTTTATAGTGGCAAAAGTAGCTGTCAGTCAGTCACTTATTTCTGCCTATCCCTTCCCATGCATTCAAGGCAGGATGTTTATTGTTGCCTAAGGGTATTTTCAGCCGAGATAATTCGTCACAAGACAAACTGTTCAGGCCTAGTTTAGATTTGGGGAAGTAGATAAGTCTTTTGCTGTGTCAGAGGGTGAAAGGTCATGGCACAGTTGACTGTTGGTGTTGTTGCCTTATATCAAAACAGAAAAACCCTTGCAACAGTGCTGAAATAGTAAAATAAAAAGCAGACCTTGACTGGAAGCTTCCAGGTGTCCCAACGGTCCTGGGCACACCCAGTACCGGATCGCTACAATTTTGTAAGTTTAACAAATGAATATTCTTAACAAATATTGTCCGATTAAAAGAGCAGCTGGTTAGGTAATTTTTGGAGTTGGTCCAGGGCTTCTTTGCCCCACTTCTTGTTACGTCTTCTCAGATTCTGGTCGTAAAACAAAAAGTTCTTCTTGCAGGTCCTCTACTTGAAAATAAGACTAAACATTATTTCAGGAATGTGTTAGAAGGTTAGCTTATTATTCTAAAATTTGAGAGAAAGGGTGGGAAAAAATACTAGGAGCTACATAATTCTGTAATAATATTCTTCAGAGCTACAAATATATGAAAAATTCATAAAAGCAAAACTGTTTAGGCATCAGTATCAATTTTTTGCCTTACCTTGACGTACCTTTTGTTTCCTTAATTTATCTTAGCAGTGATTAAAGTCCTCAAAGTTGTGGAACGACACAAAGCAGGCTCTGTGGAGATAAGTTAGTTGGCCAATTGAGCGATCAGAAGTGCAAATGGATGCAATTTCCAGTGTAGCTCTATAATTTATCACATGGAGGATATGTAATTTAGAAGCATGAATTGGGTGCTGGAAAAGAAATTGCAAATGTTCTCATAAATAAAGCTGCCAAACTCTCATTGCCATGACTCATGGTGCTCAGTAATATTGAATACTCATACTTCTCCTCAGTCGAGTATTCATGTGTGAATATTCTGAATGTTTCACAAATTCTACAAAGATAATAATTACTTCAGGAGCACCACAGTGGAAAAGTGTTATGCTACTACTGTTGAAAAAAGACACAAAATTATTTCCTGGAATAGAAATAATGCTCTCTGAACTAACATTTTCACCTAGACAGCATGACTAGCAAACTGAAAAGGGAGAAGTTTGTGAGCAGTTCAGGCCATAAAAATATCCTGACAAATAATTGCACATAATGTTTTCAGGCAAAATAAAATCACGGTGAAAAATCTGCCACTCATGAGTTATAACTGAGGAGCTTTGGTTCTAAATGTATTCATCAAAATACATCAAAATACTCATAAAAATGAGTTGAATTCCATCTGTCTTGTATGATACAAAGTCAAAACTTGCAGAGACATGATGTAATTGTACTGCCGATGATGCCCAAAGCATCCTCAGTGCCTGGTGATGTGTTTTTCCTAATGACTCTGCACTCAGACAGCCAGTGGAAGTTCTCTGGATCAGGCCGGCAGAAGTAACTGCTGGACAAAGAAATTTTATCCTCCTCTGCAATGGAGGATGTGGCTTGTTTGCATCATCATGGCTCTGGGATATCGGTGATGCACTTGAGTGTGACTATTTTGTTTAATGGATTGTTGCCAGTTTTTAGCTTTTGTAGTCTTTTTATAGGAAACAGAGATATTCAGTGACATGCATCTTTTAACATGCATCTGAGTCGCGATCAAATACTGCTTTGGACCTTTGTCTGTAATCCAGAATGTCTGAGGCCACTTTGTGTTTCTTTCCAGGCCTCTGTTCCTGATTAACCACTATAGATTTATTCCAAATTTTACGCTATAAAATATTTAATAAAGTTACTTTTCTTTTTCAAGTGTGTGTGTATGCTTGTAGGCAAGCTGCTAAAAGAAAAAATAGGATGGTCTGCATTTCGTGTCAGAGATAGTATCAGTGGTGATAGCAACCCCTTATCTTTATAAGGAAGTCAAACCAATTTATACCAGGCATGAGATGAAATCTGTGTGCTGCAGTGCTGATAACTCCTAGGTGGTAGGATAAAGATTGTTTTCCTTGCATTTAGGTTTATGATTTTTCTTGAGTACTGTTCATTCTCTTTTTTTGCAATGTAAAACTTGCATTCTCCTGTCCAGCTGTTTCTTTAGGCTGACTTGATAATATTGTAGTCCTCCCACGTCAAAGCAGAAAATCTGGTGAGCCCACACACTAAAACACTTCCATGTGGACATATCAAATGGATATCCATGGGTGTACCTGCAGTAACATCTTCCACTCTCAAAAGCTAATCTTGTAATTGGCATTTATTGCACTTGTTCACATTAGGGAGTGGTTTGGGACAGTGTAAATTTAGTTCCTTTTGCCAGAAGTTAAACCAGAAGAAAATGAGTTTCAGGAATGCACAAGATTCAATGGTGCACACTGAACTAATATGAAATAACATCCTGCCCTCACAAACCTGTGTAGTGCCATGTTAAATCCCTCAGCACTAATGGTGTTACTTGTAGGTCTGATCCTACTGTTCACCTGGGTGTGGAATTATGTGTTGAATAATTTATCCCTATAGATCTATTTAGATCTATTTTTTTTTTTTTTGTCGCGGGTGTTGGTGGCAAAAATGTTTTTTTAGAGCAATAGAGTCATCTGTTATTTGTTTTGGTGGTGTTTTTTTAAGAAGGGTATGGCTGTGATTTTCTCCTTAACTGAGAGCTGATTTGTTACTTGCACACTAAGGTACATTTATACTTAACATGCTCCATTTCCCTTTCTCTCTCCCTTACTTCGACTCAAACCTCCAGAGCCGCTAAAAGCCACCATCAGCCCGCGCAAAGTCAAAAGCAGCGTCGGCAGCCAAGTGTCCTTGTCCTGCAGCGTGACGGGGACCGAGGACCAGGAGCTGTCCTGGTACCGCAACGGGGAGATCATCAACCCCGGCAACAACGTGCGCATCACCGGGGTCAACCGCGAGAACCTGATCATGGACGGCATGGCCAAGAGCGACGGCGGCGCCTACCAGTGCTTCGTGCGCAAGGACAAGATGTCAGCCCAGGACTACGTCCAGGTGGTGCTGGAAGGTCAGTCTGCACCTGTCTCCGGCAGTTCTGGCTTCCAAAACAACGCACAAGTCATCTTCGGCACTGTCGGTTTAGGGCGGTGATGCCTTAAAGATCTAGAAATAAAACAACGCGCTTTCGAGACAATGTTGGCGTAGGAGGCAATGACAAAGCTGGTCTTTATTTGGAGGCCTCCAGGGGGAGATATGGAAAAAGACCCACTCCACATGGGGTGATTAGCAAATCAGCATAATTGACAGGAATTCCCAGTTAGGACCTCCAGTAATGAGGTGATTCTCCTCCTTGGTTCCACCTCTTCTGGAGGCCCTGTTTCTTGCTACTAGCTGTACTTTGTTTATGAGAAAGTGTCTTAGAAGGGTAGCTCATCCTTGGAAAGGAAAAAAGCAAAGATTGGAACCTTTGGGAATGTGTTTTGTCTTTTTGTCTACCAGGGTAGGAAAAGTACCGGAGTTAGCTAGGAACTGTGTAGCTACACAATAATAGTCTACAGAGTTATGAATACACATGAAGAATATATAAAAGAAAAAAATAATTTTGGCATCAGTGGAGTTTACAGAAAAAAGGGTACTCATGAAATGCCCATGGGGTTTATTGCGCTCCACTCATAGGAGAATGGAAAAATCAATTTGAAAAAAAAAAATTCTTTCCCAAGCAGGTCTCTGTCAAAAATCCAAACATTGCTTTTCTGGTTGGGTGTATTGGCTGACAGCTTGGAGATCATCTTAAATAACTGATACAATGTTCTACATGATAATCAAGTAAGAAAAATCATCAATTTGCACAGAGGCATCTTGCTAATGAGGCTGTGGTGTAGGCATGGCATGGACACTATTTTTAGAGTCTCTGTAGAAGAAGAAGAAGAGATTACCTGCCTGGACTGAGTTACCTCGGCAACCATCTCCCGTGACTAGGAAAGCCTAAAGAGCATATTGATAATCTATCATGGTGTTGGGAGAGTGCAGGTTATCAGAGAGCAACAGCAGGGAAGATTTCAAAGACACTCTGGTCTCACTGGGAGAATAATGTCTACTTTCATCTCAAAAAAAAGCCTGTCACTTGAATTAAAAAAGGGGGAAAAAAAGAGGAGGAGGAAGAGAGGTACATAGTGTGCACACTCACAGATTTATTGGTCCTGTGTCAGCTCCCTTTCAGGATAAAAAGCTTTTTTTGTGTGTGTGTTGCTGCTGATCTGTTTTCTGAGGGGTGACAGTATCCAGTACACCACAAAGGAAAGGAAGAGAGTCAGGAATGAAGATAAATGAATAAATTAGAAACTCTGTCACATAACCAATGGGACAGAAATGAAAGAGATAGAGGGCAGTGGAAAAAAAAAATGAAATCAGATAAAATCAAATGCTCTTCCAGGGGTGCTGAGGCCTTTCTACATTCTGAGAATGCCAGTGCTTATCTTTTTTACCATGTGGCAAGCAAGGGAATTTTGCAGCCCTATTTTTAAAGTAACATTTTCAAAGGAAAACAAACACACATTGCATGACCACAGAAAGGACTTCCTAACTAATACCAGGGTGCCAGCACTCCTAAATGTTACCCCACTGAACTGTCTGGAGAGGTGGGTGTTTAATCCTGCTCCCTGCTTACAAAGTTTCTGTGCCCACCCGTTTTCTTTATTCATTTCCCTGGTACAGGCTGAATATTTTGAGAGACAGTTCACAACATAAAGTGTTTGAAGGCTCTCATTCAGAGAAATATTTATCTGTAGCACAAAATGACCACAGAAAGAAATTGCCATCACTGCTGTTACTGGCAAACTGTATTCAGAAAAGCTTAATTTAATACTTTCCTAAATGGGGCACCATGTACCAGGACTGAACTGCTGTGTGAAATCAGCCTATGCAAGTTGTGCCTGGCTCTTGGCAACAGGATTCATCCTTAGCTTCCCAAGGAGCTAAAATCTACTAGGAGAAGAGAATCTCCAAACGTGTTGAGTTTTTGCTGTATGTCTTTTCTAATGAACTGCATATGGTTTTAAAATTTGTCTGCAGGAACATAGCAGTCCACAGAGATGCCTGATCCTATTCAAATGTTTTTCCTACAGCAGAGCCACTACCAGGTTTCTCAGAAGATGTAAAAGAAATTTACCATAAGCAAAGGGTCATTTAAGTCCTCTACTGGCAGAATTTATTTCTCGCTCTCAATAATTGGGGCTACATCCTGGAAAACAATTGCTTGTGTTGCTTCTAAAAAAGATCCTGGCTCATGGGATGTGCTGCAGGATAGAGGGGCCAAGCTTTACACCACATAAGCACCATTTTCCTGCTTTTCTCTCCCTCGGCAGACGGAACTCCCAAAATCATCTCTGCCTTCAGCGAGAAGGTGGTGAGCCCAGGAGAGCCAGTGTCCCTGATGTGCAACGTGAAGGGGACTCCCCTGCCCACGATCACCTGGACACTGGACGAGGACCCCATCGTGAAGGACGGCAGCCACCGGATCAGCCAGATCATCACGTCCGAGGGCAACGTGGTCAGTTACCTGAACATCTCCAACACCCAGGTCCGGGACGGGGGCGTTTATCGCTGCACTGCCAACAACTCTGCGGGAGTCGTCCTGTACCAGGCTCGAATAAACGTAAGAGGTGCTTGTCAAATCAGCTCCTCAAAAAAAACACACATAACTCATTGTAGTGGAGAAGGAGATTGTTGCATGTGGTGAGATTTTGGAATGCTGAAAACCAACTTACTGGTTTGTTTTTTTTCCTCTCCTTTTCTCCCCCGCTCTCTTTTCCCACCCTGCCTTTCCAGCCCCATCTAGAAAGTGTATGGTATGGTTAAATGTTGGAAGAACCCTTTGGCTTGTGTCCTTTAGTCTATTTTTCCTATACTCATCTCTACTGGTTCACAGTCTCTTTGCTTTAGTCCTGCTGTGCATGTTTTGTTTCTCTTTTCCTTTCCTCCTTTACTTGTCCAACATCCATTGTAATTATTCATGTATACAGAACTTTAGCTTGAATTTATGGCTCTACATGGCATAATACCCATCCTCATGGGTGTGTATATATATATATATACTTTATATACATAGGAAATGAAAAAGCTAACTGTTTCAGTGTTCTCATGTGTAACAGGATTGTAGCTCCGTATCAGGGTTAGTATTTCACATTAATTAAATCACACTCAGCCTTTTAAATTGTAACGCAGCAAAGACTTTATCAGGCAAGTGTTGGATACCACAAATATATACCCCCCACATCATTAGTATGGATGCCGCAGGGTAAGGAAAAAACTAGAGCAGACAAAGATTAGGGAAACTGCTTAAGTAGCTCTTAAAAGGAAAAATCTGTCGAATGCTAAGAAGTGCGGCGCGAGCCGCATCCGTTAACATCTGTACATCCAGAAATAATTACACACGTTCCCTCGAGCAGATGCACCCCTAAATTGTCTTCAAGAGTTCCTTTCTCCACCCCCGGCAGGGCCGGCGAGCATTCGGCCGATGAAGAACATCACAGCCATCGCTGGGAGGGACACCTACATCCACTGCAGGGTCATCGGGTACCCCTACTACTCCATCAAGTGGTACAAGAACTCCAACCTGCTGCCCTTCAACCATCGCCAAGTGGCGTTCGAGAACAACGGCACGCTGAAGCTCTCGGACGTGCAGAAGGAGGTGGACGAGGGCGAGTACACCTGCAACGTCCTGGTCCAGCCCCAGCTGTCCACCAGCCAGAGCGTGCACGTGACAGTGAAAGGTGAGGGCGGGCTGGGAAAAGCGGAGCCCGGCTGATGGCCGGAGTTTGTGGAGTTGCACACGTAGGATTGTGCTGGCAGTTGGGTAATGAGCGGTTTGAGGAGGTTAATCCAGGTCTGTGTTTGTTTTTTAATGATGGCACGGAGCTAATCAGTCGTTGTGTCTTGCTCTCTCCTGAATTCCACCCTCTTTGCCTCAGCTGGCAAAGGATTGCCTTGTTGTTGTTGTTGCAGCCTCTGAGTGGGGGCCTTGCAGGTCAAGTTTGCTACGGGCACTTTTCACTACAACTAAATCAGGAAATTAATGGTTTGTCACATGCATTTCACTGGTGACTGTTTCTCTACTGGACAACAAAGTTCCAATTTCATTAGCCAGTGACTTTCTGGCTTTTAGAACATGAGATGAGAATTTTAATGTCTCTATTTTTGCCACTGAGCAGAGACAGGAACTAAAAGCATTAACCTTGCTTTCCTGTTATTAAGTGATTATCTGAGTGCTCTTCATGCTTAGAAAGATAACACTGTAAATAAATGTGACTTGAAATTCTAATAGGATGCCTCAAATCTCTTCAAATTGTCCAAAACAAGCATGTTCAGATGGCCCTGAAAGACTTCAGAAAGAGATTGAGAATAGGAATTTTTTACCATTGTGTCCTGGCTGTTCTGACATTGGCAATGTTCAGACCTATTCATGAGGATACAAAAGACAGAAAACCTGATTGCAGCAGCACCTAGTTTTGAGCAATAGGGCCACTAAATACTGCACTTCATGTGAGCCTGTAGGAAGAATTGGGGTCTAATTTCACTGTTCCTGAAGTTATTAGAAGCTTTTCTCAGGTTATTTTTTGTTGGTTTTTCGTTGTTTTTTTTGGGGGGGCAGGGGCGGGCTTGGGGAGTTGGGGTTTTTTTGTTTTGTTTTTTGGTTTTGGTTTTTTGGAGGGGGTTGGGGTTTTTTGGAGGCAGAGGAGAGGAAGGAAGTGAGGTTGAAGCTTGTAATCCATTCTCAGATAAGGTGCAGAGAACAGTTAAGAAAAATGACTTTGTTACAGACATCTTAACTTCCTTCTGCTCTGTTAGTTTTGCCCTTAGCAGTCTGGAGGGATGCAATTGCTATTTTTTTTCAAGAGTGTAGGAGATTAGCTTTAAGCCAAGGGCAATTTGGGCTCTGAAAGGCATGACATCTCACACACCTGAGACCATCAGGGGCACTGGTCACAAGCTGTGGCATAAAAAGCCAATGTCACCTTTTGTTTTCATGTGTGTTGTGCTTTGCTTGACTTTACAATGATATCACAAATCTGTTGATGGAGTTTAGGAAATGAATGACAAATCAGTCACTGTGTTGCTGCTGCACTAAGAGGCCACCATGGAAATTCTGGTGGGGAAAAGCTGCCTCTTAAATGATACAATTTTTCAAATGACTGTCAAAATGAATGTAGCCAGACAAAACAATTCCAGCAGTCACAGGCATTGAGATCAAAACAATACCAGTCCCTGAGAACACTAACTGGTATCTCAGGTGAAATACTGCTTTTTCTTCCATTAGGATACAGTTTCCAACTTGACAATTCCTCCCCCAGAAAGCAGATTGCCTGCTGTAGCAATTTGGACTGAGCTGTAACTTTTGTCAATTATTTTACTTCCTTGATGGGCTTCTACCTCCCACAAGACCAGGCTGCTCCAAGCCTTGAAGAGACACTGTAATTTGAAAATAAGGTTAATAGCCTGACCTCATCTACAAAGCCCAAAATGTCACAGGTGAGGTTTTTAGGTCAGAGCTGAACAGTTCTCAATGTTCTGCTGTTGTAACTTGAGGTCAGCAGTGGCACAGTGGATTTTATCTAACTACTAGTGGGGAGTCAAAAGTAGTCTGGTGCTTTAAAATATTATTAATGTGCGTGTGTGTGTTGCCTTTTCATTTATAGATTCCAAAGTTAATGGGATGAGTTTTTAAGCACTTATATTTGATACGAAAAGAAATACAAAATATGGCCCAGCTTGCATACTGGAGGTTAAAAGTACTCTGAAATATGACATTGTAAGACAAGTTAAAATCAATGCTCAACTATCCTTATTTACAGTTTAGCTTCTCCTACCATCAGTATAATAATTTTTTTTACAGAGAAACCAAGGGAGAATTATTGTCCATCCTCAATACAACAGGTCCTTTGCTTTGGAAAGAATCTCAGCTCTGCTACAAGCTTTGTGGGTGACCTCAAGCCAGTCACCTGAAGGGTGATTCAGAATAGATGACACTTAATGAGCTGTTACTTAGTGGGTTTCTTCCCCTCCATGTTCTGTTTTGAGGACATAATTATTAATTTCCTCATGAGTTTCTCATCTATGTGGTATGAGAATGTTTCAGAAATAATGTGTTCCTTTTCAAAAGCCACCTGGGTCACCAGGAAAAATGGCAATAAGGCACAGACTGAACTCAAAAATATCCACACGTTTCTTGTATATTCAATTTCAGAAGCTTACAGCTTAATTTTTCCAGTTCACCTGCCATTACGTAGCATTTATATGCTCAAAGCTCTGCTCCCATTGAAATGAAGTGGCTCCTGAGAGTTGTGTTTCCTCCTTCAGAGCAGTCACGTCACCCAGCTTAGCAACCCCCTGGGAAAGACAGATGTAAGTAATTTAATTAGCTTTATCTGACAGATCTGTGGCAAAGGTAAATGCAGAATTTGGCTCTACGGGACAGCATTTATCTGCATTAGGCAAACAACTGGTTTTTAAAGTTGGCAGCCCTCTGCCACATTTACTTTCCATTTTCCAAATCCCCCAGCATGTGAAGCATCCTGGTTCTGTCTTGGATGGAGACTTGCTTAAAGCAGCATTTAAATAAAAACATGCAACACCATGAGCATGCCATCAAATACAAGAGTGCTGGCCACTCTGCAGAGTATTTTGACATTTACAAACATCCAAATGAAAGTGAAATCATCCTTCAGAAATCATGATAAGGTCACAGACAGGAAAACAGAACATTTCCTGACAATAATTTTAAATTAATTCCTGGCTGACAGAGAACCCGAGTGGGGCTTTCACAGCCTTGCTGTGCATCCTCCCACTTGGCAGGCTCTGGGAAAGCCAAAAGCTTGGGAGCTGGGCACTTCTGTGCTATCTGACCTTAGATCCTCTGCTTCTTTGCCCTGCTGATCAGAAGAATCCATGACGCACTAAATGAAATCCATTGTCCCATTTTTTTAGCAATAACTGCTGCCCTCGTCTGCATAGCCACCTGTGCCAGAGGTCTGCAGGCTCCAAATAACTCTGTCCCACAGAAATTTGGCTCATCATTCCAGCCCTGCCCTCTCCCCCAGCTCTTGTCTTTCCCTTGTCTCTGTCCCAAAATGTGGATTTGGAATCCAGCAGTCCCCCTGAGCTGGCTGCTGGGAGCTGAGTGCACAAGCAGGCAGGAAAACGTGCAGGTTTCTGCTTGGCAGATATAACTCCCATGGAACCCTGCCTGAGTCCTAACAGGGCTTTTTGGAAATCAAACCATCCTAGCCTTTTTTAATTTTTTTTTATTTTTTTATTTTTTTATTTTTTTTTTTAAATTTAGACAAATGATTTGGCCAGTTCTTAGTTCTGACAAAAAGCCATGCAAACTTCCCAGCTTGTAATGCACAAGTAACAGAGACTACAATGTACTTTCATCCTTAATTTCTGTATTCCATACCTGCTGACCACTCACCTTTGCAACTGTAATAACGGCTTTTCAGCACATTTGGCTTATGTTAGGTGTAATTTTATTTTTAGCTTTTTTTGTAGAGTAAACTGAACCCCTTTTCCCCTGCCTCCTGCAAATTGGGAACAGTAGTTACTGCCATCATCAGAAGTAATTGAGATTGGCCTTGCTAAGTATACTGCACACGTTCTTGCCAAGAACAGAATTATTCTTAGCAGCACCAGTTTTGTGCTCTGTGTTCAGCCCAGCTCTCGTGGTTTGCCAGAGGGGTTTGTACACATTTGCCAAAGGCAGAGGACTGTCAGAGTCAGAGATCTTAAAGAGAATATTCTGTAGAAGACGCAGATTTTCTGTTCATTCCTTTTCAGAATGACCTGTGCTCCTCAGTTTTCTCCAGCTCCTCCCTTCCCAAGTCCTGGCTCTTCTCCTCTGTGTTCCAAAATCAATCTGAACTCAAAGTGTTTATCATCTCAGCTCTCATTTCCACGCTGCCTTATTCTCAGGACTCAAAACTACCCTTTCCCTTTGGATACCCCAACCTTTTTCCCAGCCTCCAGTTCCAGTCCTCTCTACCCTTCAAGTTCATGCACTGGAGTGACAAATCTGCCCTGATTTCTGAAATCTCACCAGACTGACTCAGCCATTGAAAGGTGGTGCTAGGATGTGCTCAGTGCTGCTTAGACTCTGTCACTGCAAAATGTCCTCTCCACATATGATCATGTGGGGGCTTTGTTTATTTACTTACTTGGTTTTGCTCAGACTACAAAATTTGGGCACCATTGTGATGAATTTTTATAGGTATAGCAAGAACATCTGAGGCTGGTGCAATCACCTGAACTTGAAATTCATGTTGCTAAATCCATGTGGTAGGTGGGACTTCTCAGGTTGTCACAGTACTTTTTTTTTTTTTTTTTTTT
>VYZR01023641.1:11518-23030 GCA_013400675.1 Oxylabes madagascariensis
TTTTTTTTTTTTTTTTTTTTGGCTTCATGGTAGAATTGATATTTACCATGTCTCAGTTTCTCAATCTCAGTTCCTGAGTTTTCCCACTCTCCCACCTTATTCTTGGAAATGGCCAAAGAATTGTAGCTGAAACCTTCCAGCTGAAATGACTCAGCCTGACGCAGACACCTGGCCTGGAAAACTGCTACCCAAACAAAAGTCAAACTGCAAGCAGATAAAATAGTCTTATTATGAGAAGTGTTGGCAAACAAAGAAGGAGGATGTATTACCCACCCTATCTCTAATTTTCATATTTCCTTTGGAAAAAAAAAATTAAAGTGGAAAGATGTCAAAATTATAATAGCAGCAACTCTTTTACAGCATTTTAGTAGATCTCAGAGCATTTTAAGAACAGGAGTGAGTTATTATCTCCATTTTTTTATTATGCAATTTATAGTAATAGTTTTCCCAGCTTCAGTAAAAGCCATCAGTAGTAAGTGATGATTCTCTTGTCATCAGTCTCATGGGACACACTCTCATGTAAACAGCCTGCTGCTATTCACACTTCTCCAACAGGAATTAATTGAAAAAGAAGCCCCTGAGAGGGAAGGGTACAGCATCATTAAAATAAAAAGTGTGGTGCTCAGAAGGACTGTTTCTGATCTTGTAGAGCTTATGTATTTCATTGATTTAGAAAGGTTCTTGTATATAAAGTGAGCACCTCACCTGTTGTGAACCACAAAAAGGAATTGTACCAGCCTTGTTTCATGTTAGAATACAAGCGATCCAAACAGGGGCTACTTCTAAATAGCTTCATGTTTGCAACTGTTTGAATAGATTCTCCTCATCTTTCCTGGGAAATGTCTAGCTTTTTCTAATATCTGAAATACTGTTGGTGAATTTGCATTGCAGATCAGTTCAGGGAGGGCTGGTTTAGATAGTGAAAAATACGCAGGCACAAAAGGGAAAAAAGCATCATTGGAAATCTTTGCAGAGTTCTTGGGACCGTGGTGCATTCTGCCATTAATCCATCTGCTAATCTATGCATGCTTCAGCCTGGAAGCGTGGATTATGGCAAGTGGGAGTTCAGCTTGGTGTACATATCTCAGAACTTATCCATCCCACTGACTGACTTTGCCAATAGATTGAACCAGAAAAAAACTTCTGGCCCTGACATCTTTTGGATATTTCTTTCGTTACATCACTTTCTGCCTTTTTTCCACTACCCCACGCTATGTGGTTTTGGATCACTTCAAACTTGTCACAACTTCCTTGGGAAGAAATGCTCAGATCTCTCAAAGTGACTGAAGTTGTCATGTACTATCACTGTTGTACACCAAACAATGACACAGATTATGAGATCTTTCAGAAGGCCAGAAAAAATGACTCTTTATTTTTGAGATGTGTCTCTTATATACTATTTTACACAGACCAATTTGTTTGGTGAAACAAAGGCAAACCTCTTCAATCACATTGGTTAAAACAGATGTTCGTCAAGAAACCTCTCCTGTGAGAAAGAATGGATGAACATAGGTACAGTTACAAAAACATTTTTCCTGTTTACAGAAAATTGCCTGGGAAAAGAATTTCCAGAAACCAAAACATCTCAGGCTTGAAAATCAGAGCTCCAATGTATAGGAATCACACCAGGGCCATGTGGTCAGAGTGAANGATAAACATAGGTACAGTTACAAAAACATTTTTCTTGTTTACAGAAAATCGCCTGGGAAAAGAATTTCCAGAAACCAAAACATCTCAGGCTTGAAAATCAGAGCTCCAATGTATAGGAATCACACCAGGGCCATGTGGTCAGAGTGAATGAGAATGTGCCATTGTGCAAAACATCCTTGAAAATGCACTCAGGAATTCTTCTCAGGTCACATCATGGACATGGGGAGTAGTTTTGGGGGGCAAGCAGTGGCAGAGCCTGATTTTAAGGGAATGCGCACTTTAATATGGATGTCTCAAGTGTGTCTAACTTGTAGAAATTCCTGAAGGTAAGACTGAAACAGGCTGATATTCTTGACACACTTGTGTAAATTTTTTTTTTGCCACTCAACATGCAGCAGCTCAAGATTAGCTTTGCACTAAAATACCTGACTTACATTCTTTAAAGTCTCACAAGTGGCATGTGGATGTGTCTTACTTTGCACCAGTGCACTTCTAATATAACTACTGTAATGACTCCACCTCTGACACTGCAGAAAATGGTCACCCAAAAATGCTTGTCAAAGCTGTTTCACCTCTATCCCAGTATTCATGACGCGGAATTAGTATGCACAAATCTAAAACTTTTCACTTAAATCTAAACTAAAACTCGGTGGATTTGTGCATAGTCTTACATCTTCTATCTTTCAAACACAATTTATGTCTGTGTATGGATGCATTTATTTGTGAATTATGCAAATAATGTGAAATAAGCCTTAATACTTCAATAAATGCCTCAGTTCAGGAGTTCAACCCATATATTATGTATGGGTTTATAAAAAGCTTGCCCTCTTCTCTCTCTTACAGAGCAGATTTGTTTACTTAAGATTTGTAAGAAGGAGTGTTCTTGCTCTTTGTTTTTTGTGTTTATTTTGTCAATTATCTTTTGGCTCCAGTGATTTAGTTGGTCTTGACTTTTCACAGTGACACCTGAGGACAAAGACCACTTTAGATCAGCTAGGGGCTGAACAAGGGCAATATCTCTGGAGTGGGTTCCAAAAGTGAGGCCTTTAATTAGGAAGCACTTTACCAATGAAGGTATCAGCTTGATGCATGAAAATACTCCTGCAGCTGCTGTCTTATCTTCAAATCAAGATTTTTTTTCTTACAAAGAATTAGAAATATATCCCCTGGGGCAGGGAACCGAGCTCCCCACCATCCCAGCTTTGCAGGGTGTTTCAGGATGATAAGAGCTTGCACTTTTCCCCTCACAGAGGGGGCTGAGAGGAGATGGTTCCACAGATGGATGAGACATGACCTAAAAGCACTTTTGGTTTCTATACAACATTTTAAATACTCTGTCCTTATGGAGAAGCTCCCACTACAGCATCAGGGAGTCTGTGAGTGTTGGATGGCAGGAAAGGGGAGTGGGGACTGTGGTGGCTGTGAAAACTTAAAAATTGCTAGATCATGGCTAGGGTTTGTGCAGAGACAAAATAAATTTGGCTTTTTCACTCCCAGTGCATGAAATCTGGGGTCACACGGCTGCCCTAAGGGACTGCATAGCTTGGGGGCTGTGATTTTGTATCAGCCATAAATATTCATTGCCAAAAGTATTTTATATTGCAGACACAGCCCCTGCAACAGTGCTGTTGCAAGAAAAACCCATCAGGGAGCTGTTTATAATAATAAAGCAAGAGATGACTTTGGTTTTGCTGTGCAGAACACCATGTTCAGCAGGCTGCTGCAGGAAACAGGAGATCTGCAGGATGCTCTGTCTTAGTGAATCATCTCAGCAGCTCCTCCCAGCACAACTCCCATGGAACAGAGGGCAAGAAATTAAGGATTTTCCTCTGCTAATGGAGAGCATCGTGAGAGCCCTCCCTGCCCTCCTTAACAGCAGTCCCCCAGAGGTACAGAAGACCTTGCTAGGGCACAAAAACATAATTTAAATCTTCCTGTATTAGCACTAATGAGGCTGGCCCATGCTCCTCTTCTTAAATAGACACTTAATTCAAGCTCTCATCAATAAAGCATTCCCAGGACACGGCACTTGGTGGCATGAAGCAGAGATTTTCACTCTTCTGCCCATTGTGGGTAGAGAAAGAAACATTCCTTCCATGTACACAAGCACACAGACTATTCTCTCTCTAGTTAAGATGGAACAATTTATATATAAAATAGCTTAATTTCACCAAAAAAATCAAATGCAAACTCTGAAGTATGGCCAAACTAAAGCTACATATAGGAAAGGAAAATACATAAACACACCTTGAATATTTTAAACAGATTTTAAATACATCTGTCCTACTGTAAATTTTCTCTCTCAAAGTACTATATTCCCCTCATTTTTTTAGTGCTGTTTGGCAATGGTATAGCTTTAGTGTGAAAAAAAACCTCCTTGTGTTGGTTAATCAAGCTTGATATTTTCTTCTATCAAGGATATATCTCTTTTTACTGAAGATACTGATAGAGACAGAAATTTTTATATTTCAGAAATAATTTGCCAGATATATATTTTTAATAAGTGATTTTTTTGGTGGTCATTTCCTTCTTCAAACAAGGAAGAAGAAAATTTATCTCCTATGATAGCTCACCAGAAACTTCCTTTATCAACTCAAACTGGTGAATGCCATAGCTGAAAATCATTCTTCAATACTTCAAGAGTTTTGCAAGACTATTTACCTTCTTCTAAGTACTGATTTTAAATTACACACTGGCTTTTAAAATAAGCTCCTTGTCAGGACTGCAAGCTGCTGCAGGTTGAATATACATTATATTTTATGAAGCAGAAATATTGGTTTCCCCTGCATCTTAAAAACCTGAGTAGAAAAGAAAATGCACTGCCTAAAAATATTTCAGCCAATTTCTGAAATACTCTGCAGGCTGCAACTTATATTTTAGAGCTGGTAAATGCAGCCTTGCAAATCAATATTTTCTGAAAAACATTTCAATGTCATCTAATGATCTTTCTCCCTGTTTTCTTTGTCAGGGAGATGGAGAGTGAAGATGCACATTATAATCCTTGGGCAATAGTTTGTCTGACTTTTGATATCATTTTGTCTGTGGAAGATTGCCTCAAATTTGTTACACACTCAGCAGAAAATACAGAAGTAATTTGCCACCCTGTTGTGAATTTTAGCATATTTTTCAGTAATGATGTCTGAGACGAAGAGAAGGGTTTGGGCAGAAAATGTGCTGGGCACCACAGTAAGGGGAGGATTTGGCACTCACACTCCTCAAGGGGAAAATTTATGGCACAACCTTTTGAAAGATACATTCAGTTAATTTCTCATTCCCATTCATATTATGAACTGCTTGTCAATAAATGCTAAGAGAATTTTTTTCTGCTGATGTACAAGGAATCTGAGATACCTCATGTGAGTGAATTAGCTGGGCTGAGGCAATTCCAAGAGGCTGCAAATATTTTGCCTCACTTTGTGACAGCAAAAGTCCCCAAGGAAACAAGTTGGTACTTTCCAGTGCTCAAAGTTCAAATAAACACAGTCATTTATACCAAGTTTCTTTTTTCTTTATGCCTGATCTACCAGATTTTCAGAATTCCAAAGGACAGGTTTTAGCAAGTAGATGGCAGCCAGGAAAAAGTCTTACAGCCTGTGAGAAAAAATGGATGGCAGTGGCACTTCTCCCAAACCCAGACAGTGAGATGCTCTTGGGAAAAGCCAGTGAAGGCCTGAAAGGATGAATTGTGTTGTCCTGTCCCTGATGTCACCTCTCTGTGGCAGCTGAGCATGGTCATAACTTCCCCTCATCAAACGGCACCGTGGCTGTGCTGGAAACTGTGGAGTTAACACCAAAATTGTGTGACCCCTTGCACCATGAGGTGAATGTGCACAAGCATCTGAACATGGCTTTGAACACGGCCTTAATCCTTTGGGGGCCTGTAATCATGGAATTACAGATCACAGAATGGCTTGGGCTGGAAGGGACCTTAAAGCCCATCCAGTGCCACCCGTGCCATGGGCAGGGACACCTCCCACTGTCCCAGGCTGCTCCAAGCCCCAGTGTCCAACCTGGCCTTGGGCACTGCCAGGGATCCAGGGGCAGCCACAGCTGCTCTGGGCACCCTGTGCCAGGGCCTGCCCACCCTCACAGGGAACAATTCCTGCCCCAGATCCCATCCAGCCCTGCCCTCTGGCACTGGGAAGCCATTCCCTGGCTCCTGTCCCTGCAGCCCTTGGCAATTGTCTCTCTCCATGTTTCCTGCAGCTCCTTCAGGCCCTGCAAGGCCACCCTGAGCTCAGCCCAAAGCTTCTCCTGTGCAGGCTGAACAATGGCAGCTGTGCCAGCCTTTCCTCCCAGCAGAGCTGCTCCATCCCTCTGCTCATCCTGCTGCCTCCTCTGGGCTCTCTCCAGCAGCTCCACGTCCTCCCTGTGCTGGGAATTCCCCAGGGCTGGGACAGCTCTGCAGGTGGGGCCTCACCTGAGGGGGCACAGGGGCACAATCTCCTCCCTTGTCCTGCTGGCCATGCTTGAACTTTCTTACTCCTAATGGAGGACCCAACATACGGATCAAAGGAAATGCCTGGAGCCGACACAATGGTCACCAACACTTGTCCCTGTATCCCAGAAATAGGAGACTTGGCAGAGAAGGAAAAATGCTGCTGGGGAAGCGTTTTGGGCACACACTGCAACCACTTGAGAGATTTTTTTCCGTTTCAACTCTGGGGAAACCACAACCTTAGAATTTCTGAAGGGAAAAAAGACAAAAGAAATACAATTAGATAAAGCCACCAACTCCATTTTCTTCTGGAGTTCAAACATATCGATCATTATAAATGTTCTGCTCTGGGTATCCTTCCATCTTTCCTGTTCAAATGTAGTGCAGATTATGTGTAAGTGATCTCCCAGGCAATAGGAAAATGCACTTCTATATCTGAGGTACATAACCTCTAGGAACCTTCTCTTTTGATAAATCAGTATTTGAGTACTGCTTGCAAAGTTGGTTGTGTAGCTCTTTCAGGAGTGATTGATAAAAACTTGTCTGAGATCAATGCCCTGGTTGTTTGAATGCTCCCCTGAGAAGGGCAGAAGATTTTGATTCCTTCATCTGGACAAGTATTTGAGTCTCAATTTACCAATTATTTTAGTAAACATTCCAACCACAACCCAAGGAAAACATGGCAGCCCCACTATTTTTTCCTATGTTTATTTAATCTAACTGCCTGTTTCATTAGTTTTTATTAAAAATACCTGAAAACAAAATGATTTTAAGAAGTAGAATTCTTCACTTTGGTAGAAAATATGGTAATTTCTTTCATATTTTTTGGTTCAGACAGGGAATAATATGAGAAAAGAAAGGAAAGAAAAAATACTTTTTCAGACCAAATATGCTTAGCAGTAATTAAATGCCAACTTGAACATTGGTGCCTTGTACCATCCCTCTGATTAGAAATCAGTTTTACCTTAATTTGCTGTCCTACAAGTACTGTGCATGTCTTTCCTGTCCTGCAATTTTAATGAGAATTGTGATTTAAACATTAAGAAATAAGTGCTAGAGGCAGTTAAGGAAGCTCACACTCCCTTTCACCACATCCCAGAAGCAAAGCTGGATCCTCTTCCAGGTCTTTTCCCTGACCTTTAAGCAAGGCCCTTGCACCAGACCTTGGAAGCTGCTGAGCTCTTCCTGGCAAGGTCACTGTTAGCAGCTCGGGAGAGGCTCAAGCTGGCAGTGCTGCGATATCTGGAAGAGCTGCTTGATCCTTTTTGCAAGGGTCTGCCTGTGAGGTCAGCTATCTCCAGAAGCCAGGATTTCTGCAGCTTGTCATCTCTGCTTGTGCACTGGGTGGCCAAGAAATGAGAAGGTCTTTTCAAAAATGTGATTTTTTTCCTGCTAAACAATGCTCGATGGCTTTGAGAGGTGTAGATTCTGCACATCCTGATGCCTTGTTGGGACTACCTAAAAACAGAGGNTTCTGTCCTTCCAGTCCCACCTTTCATCCAGCCTTTCGAGTTCCCACGCTTCTCCATCGGGCAGAGGGTCTTCATCCCCTGCGTGGTGGTCTCGGGGGACCTGCCCATCACCATCACCTGGCAGAAGGACGGCCGGCCCATCCCCGCCAGCCTGGGCGTCACCATCGACAACATCGACTTCACCAGCTCCTTGAGGATCTCCAACCTCTCCCTGATGCACAACGGGAATTACACCTGCATAGCCAGGAACGACGCAGCAGCCGTGGAGCACCAAAGCCAATTAATTGTGAGAGGTGAGGAGGCGGAATTACTTTGGAGGGTGCCAATTAAGCGGGATTCGTCGGTGTTTTGTGATGACGTCCGTTTGATGGGAAGCGTGAAAAAGAAGGGAGTGTGGTAATCCCTCTGTCTGTGACAGAGAGCACAGAGAGCAATGAGGCACAAAAAGTAATGTGATTTTTCTATCTGAAAGTCTTGCAACTAATGAAAAACCCTGGAGTGTGTGGGGTGGGTGGGGAAGCCACAGGAGTGACTCCCTGGAAAATTTTGTGATTGGGATCAAGCCTTTGAAATGGTATCAAATAATTCTCTGCTATTGTTTTAGTGTGATTATACCCATTTTTTTATTTAGACCACTCTCTTCTACAACATCATTTCAGTAAAAAAGCAGAACATTGGTGTCAACTTCATGGAGAAAGGACCCCATGCTATTTTGTTCTTTTCCTGGTTTGTGTTTATTATGCAATTAGCAGGATTCACACACTCATGATGACCTCACAATATTTTGTCTTGAAATAGGCGTGAATATGCATTCAATAAGCAAATATTTTATGTGAAAAAAATCTTTCAAGTCACACCTTAGCCAAATTATGTAGAGATTATTCCTTGTGATGTGTTTTCAAACTTACTGTGCACAACTTCAACAAAAGCGCATTGTTTCCTTCTCTTTCTAGGAGTTATTCAAAGTATTTCAAATTTTTATTTTTAAAAACTCAGTCAGACCCTTCCCTCTCCTCCATCTCCTTCTTGATACCAAGCCACTGGGTTTCTCAGAGAAAGAATAATCCTGCAAGGAACCTCAGTAATTTCTGCCTGCTGCACATCACTACATTTTATATTCCCCCCTGTAAGTTTGCCAAGATAAATATTAAATTCTTATTGGAGCTTTTGCAATCTTTCCCAGGGTTTTTTCCCACCCCAGATTCTGAAGAACTCTTTTAAGTCAAACGCTCCCAGTGTCCTAACGCTATCCTTAAGGAATTATTCCCTAGTTTCCCAGTATGCTTACTTTTTTAATTCTAGTATTCCCAAAACTCAGTGGTAAACAGATCCAGTACTTTCCCACTAGTTTTGATAAATATTTCATTTCTTTAAAAATTTCACTGATTTTAATCTTGCTTAAGTTTATTCAGTACAGGTGTCTATTACTTTCCTCATTTATTTAGTAATTCTTGAATGAAGTAGTCTAATTAACTAGATGCATTTAATTATTCCTTTCTAAGCTTTTCTGCTAAATTTTAACCCTATTCCTCACTCTAATAATGAGAGATTTTCCTCACCTCCTCTTTTGCTGGAGAAGGGAAAGTTGAAAACCTCTCACCACTCTCTGTGTCTGCCCTGCTCAGAAATGCTGCACCTAAAACCAGCTGAGATTTTCCCTGGTTTTCAGCTGTAATTCAGCTCTGGAAGTGATGGGAATGAATCCGCAGCAACCCTGTGTGGGTTCTTACAGGCATTTCTCACACCCAGGATGGTTTTACCACCTGAGAACAGGTTCTCTGCCACCACTGTGTGTCCTGGCCAGCACTGAGTGTAGGGATGATTGTAGGGATTTCTGCTCTGTGCAGGGATTTCTGCTCTTTGTAGGGATTTCTGCCCTGTCCCCCATTGATGGGGACAAGCCCTGCCATGCCCTCACTTCTCCTGGCTTTGCCTGAACTGCACTTTCCCTGTCTCCAGCTGTCTGTGGGTAATTCCTCCCCTGATCTCTGTTCCCAGGACACATCTGCCTCTTGCCGCCTTTTCAGGCATTAATCATTTTTCCCTTCATGCCCAGCAGAGGAGTTTTGGGGAGGACTTCACCTGTCCCTCACCGCAACATCTCCATTTTCACCTCCATTTCCCCTTTGTATGTTTTCTGCACTAATTACACCTCCTGAAGAGGGCTCTGTCTTCATAAACTCATGGGCATGATAGAGAGGAGCTTTTCACTCTCTTACACCCAAGGGCTTGGAGAGCAATTCTGGATCCTACAATTTTTTAGGAGGTTACGAAGGAAAAAACATGTTCCTCCCTTGCTTGTCTTTCTGCCCATGTAATGCTCCGCAGAGCCTCCTTAAATCCTCTCCTCTCTCCCCTCTCTCACTGTCACTTTAAATGATAATGTTTTAATCAGTTTTGGATGTGCATCTGAGATAACAGCTCTCACTCAGAGGAAGAGGGGAAAATACAGTGTCATGTCTGACCTGAATTCTCTGCCAAAACCCTACCCTGACCTCTTTCCCTCGTACTGAACTGCTTCAGCTGCCTCATCCCACAGAGGTCAGAACTCAAACAGCCACCAAAGAGTCACTGTGATCACTCCTCCTCTGCGTCCAACCTGACCTGTACACATTTCAATTAAAACTTGCTGCCTGTTTATTTTCCAGGTTTTCTGATCCCTCCTCATCTTTTTGTTCATAGGTGCTGTATAACTGAAATGTGGTGTTTTTCTAAATAATCTAAGTAGTTTTATCTCCAAATTCAGGGAGAAGAAGTGGTGCTTTAACTCCTCTTGCTTCTAATCTCCATTGTTTGAGGGTTTCTCAGCAGTGTGCTTTCAACTTAAATGTTGGTTATCCTAAATGCTGGGAAACGTGTTCTGGGAAAATCTTATTTATGTGCACACTGTGCATTTTGATATGAGAGCAGACAGTGAATGGGAAAGGAAAATTAGGTGAAATATGACTGTTACCCACACAACTCCTTTTTCCTTATTTAGACTGTCCTTATATTAATTTCAAAAGTAGACAATAAAACAGTGCAAGCCATCGTGTTTCCAAATTAAGTGGGAATGCACATAATTTTACAGTACATGGGTAGGGCTAGAAGTAGAATCTGAAGATAAGACATTCCTAAGGTGAATGAAGAAACACAGGCCAACTGCTCATTGCTTCATTTGAATTATTAGTGAACACACAAACATCTGCAGATTCCATACACAAACATAAATTCATTATCTTTACTTCTTCAGATACTTTTTCCTCAATATTTTCTGTCAGATCTCATAGATTTGCTAATTTTTTGTCATTATGTATTCCTGTGAAGTTTTAAGTCTGTTAAATAGATTTCTTATATTCATCCTACAAGTATAATTTTTCATATCTGAGCGGCACCGCCACTTTGCCAGGGGTGTTAAACAGCAAAAGGAGAATGAGCATTGGTTTCTTAAATTCTGTGGGCATTTCATGGCAAATCCTCACAGTTCGAATTATTTTGTGCTTTATAAAAGCAACCAAGTGGTGATGGGGGACCCTCAAAACACCTGCCCAGAAGGCTGGATTCTTCCTGTGCTGAATATCAGAGGAAGATGATGGCCAGCTTCCACAGCATCACACAGGAGATGGAAGGTAGCAGCTGAGAGAAAGGGAGAAAATAAAGCTTTGGAGCATCTGGGTAAGATCATTTCAGGGCAATCTCAACTCTCCCTGCCACGAGCTCCTTGGTGAGAACCTAGAAATGAGACAGAGCCAAATGCTCTGGACATGCGGCTGTCAGTGCTTCTCTCCACAAATTATTGGCTGATTTCAAACGAATTGGAAGGGAGGAAAACACCTCCAGTAGGAGCTCAGTAGGAAGTGGAGATGAGTGAGAACAGGGCTTTTCTTCTCAAAATCATAGGTTCTGACAGATCCTGGTCTGCAGATCTGGAAGTGCATTAAAAATTTGGCAGCTAGAAGGGCTTCCCAAAATC
>VYZR01023641.1:37026-55913 GCA_013400675.1 Oxylabes madagascariensis
AACTGTTTATAGTGATTAATGCTGACAGATATTAACTTTGTGTACAGAAAGTGGTGTAAGAGAATTCCATTGAAGAAGAGCATCTTTTGACTTCCCTGAAAAATCCCATGTCCTGCTGCCAAAGTAGGTTGTAAACCAGTTTGCTATAAGAAATGTATTTTAATATGCATTTAGGGAGTCTGTAATGTTGGAGGAACCTGAACTTGTGATGACAGGTACAGCAGGATCCCGTTTTCTGTTCCCTAAATCACCAAGTATCTTATTCCAAGGAAAAGTAAGTTCTTTCTTAAAACCAGACTTGATACAAAAATCTTTGGCTTCCTGTTTTTATGCACTTTCCATTTTTACAATGCTGTCAAAAATGTCTGATCAGTGGTCTGAGCTTTTTGTTGTTTTATTTGTTTTGTTTGGGGTTTTTTGTGGATTTTTTTTTTTTTGAGTTTTTTTTTAATAGCTTCAATAAATCCTGGCTGCAAACATGGCAGAACTGAGATTTTTTGTGTCACCAGTCCATCAGCTGTAGCAGGAAACAAGAGGAACGGTCACTGATGTGGTTCTCCATGTTATCCAGGGTTTCATAAACAAGGTCCTAGAGGTCCCCTGAGTGTGCCATGTTTACTACAACAGACATCCCTCTCAGTCATAAGAAATTCATTTGCTGTTTGCATTAGGCATGCATACTGCCATGACTGTTCAGCTGTAATTGTCAATAATTCATCAGCCTCTAAATGTACAACAAATATGCCTTTTCACCCATGAAAGGGCTGAAATTCTTCATTTCTTCTCTCCCCCTTCCTGGTTCTTCTGCTTTGTATTCCTTTAGCCCCTTTGATATGGGCAAATTATTGCTGCTGTTGCATTCCAAAAGCCTTCCTTCTTTTCATGTGATGACTTCAGTTTGGATAAAGAACCATTCTGTTTGTTCTGATAATGTCAAAAGCCATTTCAATTGCACCAAGCCTCTAAGAACAGAAAGCTATATCTTGTGTCTTATTAAAAATAAAAATATGAGATGCTTTTTAACCTTTTTTTCCATGGGTTTCTTGCTTCAGGTGCCGGGGTTCCCCAGTTCCAGCCTATCGCGCTGAACGGTCGGATCCAGCTGCTCACAAATGGCTCCTTGCTGATTAAACATGTGCTGGAAGAAGACAGTGGATACTACCTCTGCAAGGTCAGCAATGATGTGGGAGCAGACGTCAGCAAGTCCATGTACCTCACTGTTAAAAGTAAGAACTGAAACACTTCTCTGTGATCCAGATATTGCCATTGAGTGAAAAAAGGCTTTACTGCATCCTTAGTTTGGAGGGAAGGGAAGCGGATTGGGAAGGGGGGAGGTTGGATTTGTTTGGTTTTGATTTAATTTTGGCTTTTAGCTGTGTGTGGTAGCACCTGGAAGTTAGGATGGTTAAGAAAAACCTTTGTTTGGTAGAGGAAGAAAAGCAAATTTGTACCAGGTCTGAAAGCTATCCCCGAAGGGAAAGTAAGAAAGTTGGTCAGGAGTAAAAAAAAAAAAAAAAAAAAATTATCCCCAGCAGTTGTCGTAAATCTCAGAGTCTAAAGGAAATGTGGATTAAAAAGATACTTAATCAATTCTCAATATATCATAGATGGAAACTATAGGTACAATTGTTATAGGTAGATACCACCTACAAGATATTACAACATACTCTAAGATTTTTTAGATACAGCCACAGTAGTTATTTTGAATTAGCCAGATAATGCTCAGAAAATCCATCTCATTGCACAAGCTCAACCTGTTCTTTGTAGGCACAAGAGAAAAAAGCAGTCCAGTTTTCAAGTGCATATTGGCTATAATTCCTGGAAATATCAACACAGTTTAGAAAATAGAAGAAATATTATGCAGGAAAAATAAAGGTCTAGAGATAATATAATTTCTCTAACTAGAGAAAAAAACAGATTATTGACACATCAGCATGCCAAATGTTCCTGGATGACCTGTCAGACCAGTATTGAAGGATGTTAGCACACTATGTACTTTCATGTTTGTAGGGTTTTTGAAGATTTACAGAATGCTTTGAAGTTCTGGGACGCCAATTAGTTTGAAAAAGTTTTGCCCTTGAAAGGAAAAAGAAACACTTTTCTGCCAGAAAGGAAGAAAAATCCAATTTATTCTCTATTGGAGGGTGCACTTTAGACCATTAATGTTTAGGTTGAGGGGTGTTGTTTGTTGTTGAGAATTAATAACTAAGTTATTTAAACTGTGTCAAAAACTTGCAAGCCTCAATATCTCAGATGTCCCCTCCACTCTAATTTACCATAGTGACTTCATCCTCTAAAAAACAATGTGATGACCCCTCCAGCAAATATATTAATTGGACATTTTTTCTGTGGGCTGGTAGAGTTCCTGCTTCTGTGGCTTGCAGAACTGGGCGTTTTTGGGCAGGTCTTCAATAGCAGGAGTGAGGCACTGCTATAATATTCTACCAAGAGCCAGCTTCCCTCTGCTTGGCAGCCATACACGCTGCCTGTCTGATCACTGCATGCAGTTTCATGTGTGATAAAAGAGCATCCCTTATCAAATAAGAGCAGGAGCTTCCCTGGGGAACCAGCTGCTGTTTGAATCTAATGAAAACTCCTCTGGCTCTGAGACAGCAGGGAGTAGCCTGTGCCCCTCACACACCCACACTGACACCAGTCCAGCTCCAGCACGGCAGCTGGAGAGAGCACTGGGAGGGTGTTGGTGTGGGCGAGGAAGGGGCAGAGCTTTAGCTTCTCTCTTGGTTTGGAACGACAGGTGTCTGCCACGGAAAGCCAGAGCTTCCCTTGGAAAGGAGAATGTAAACTCCCTCCCCCCAGATTATTATAATTTTGAAATNAGCAGTTGTCGTAAATCTCAGAGTCTAAAGGAAATGTGGATTAAAAAGATACTTAATCAATTCTCAATATATCATAGATGGAAACTATAGGTACAATTGTTATAGGTAGATACCACCTACAAGATATTACAACATACTCTAAGATTTTTTAGATACAGCCACAGTAGTTATTTTGAATTAGCCAGATAATGCTCAGAAAATCCATCTCATTGCACAAGCTCAACCTGTTCTTTGTAGGCACAAGAGAAAAAAGCAGTCCAGTTTTCAAGTGCATATTGGCTATAATTCCTGGAAATATCAACACAGTTTAGAAAATAGAAGAAATATTATGCAGGAAAAATAAAGGTCTAGAGATAATATAATTTCTCTAACTAGAGAAAAAAACAGATTATTGACACATCAGCATGCCAAATGTTCCTGGATGACCTGTCAGACCAGTATTGAAGGATGTTAGCACACTATGTACTTTCATGTTTGTAGGGTTTTTGAAGATTTACAGAATGCTTTGAAGTTCTGGGACGCCAATTAGTTTGAAAAAGTTTTGCCCTTGAAAGGAAAAAGAAACACTTTTCTGCCAGAAAGGAAGAAAAATCCAATTTATTCTCTATTGGAGGGTGCACTTTAGACCATTAATGTTTAGGTTGAGGGGTGTTGTTTGTTGTTGAGAATTAATAACTAAGTTATTTAAACTGTGTCAAAAACTTGCAAGCCTCAATATCTCAGATGTCCCCTCCACTCTAATTTACCATAGTGACTTCATCCTCTAAAAAACAATGTGATGACCCCTCCAGCAAATATATTAATTGGACATTTTTTCTGTGGGCTGGTAGAGTTCCTGCTTCTGTGGCTTGCAGAACTGGGCGTTTTTGGGCAGGTCTTCAATAGCAGGAGTGAGGCACTGCTATAATATTCTACCAAGAGCCAGCTTCCCTCTGCTTGGCAGCCATACACGCTGCCTGTCTGATCACTGCATGCAGTTTCATGTGTGATAAAAGAGCATCCCTTATCAAATAAGAGCAGGAGCTTCCCTGGGGAACCAGCTGCTGTTTGAATCTAATGAAAACTCCTCTGGCTCTGAGACAGCAGGGAGTAGCCTGTGCCCCTCACACACCCACACTGACACCAGTCCAGNCCAAGACAGCTTCCATCAAACACTCCTTAAGGACGAGATGCTCTGGGAGAATGGGTTGCAGTTATGGCTGGATCCCCTGTTCTGGTGGTGTGGTTGTGACTCATAATATTCACAACTGGTTAGGTGGACTGACTCCAAAGTGAGGGCCTGGATTTGCTTTTAATCTCTCTTGTCATTCACTGTTCCCTTTTCCTGTGTGGTTATTCAGGATCCTTTATTCTCCCCACAAGCTTGTTCCCGGACCCTGGTCCTCAGGTTTAGTCCTCCTCTATATAAAAAGCTTGGTCTTCCTTCATGAAACTCATGGTATTCTGGATTAGTTGATCCTTCCCCACAAGGTCACCCCCAATGCCTTCTTTAGGCAGAGGTAGAGGGTGAGACCTGGCCCATACAGTTATTTCTGAGTGACGGAGGTGGTAAGAAACAGCTTCCAGAACATTAACAAAGATTAGCATTGATGCATATTTTTGTGGCTTCCTCTGACAAATTGCCTTCCCACCTTCCTTCAGTGGGTTATCCATCAGCATTAGCTCAAATGTGAAAGAAAAAGCAGAGTGGCTTAGATGGACTTTGTCACTGATCATAAAATTAGACTGGTCCTCAGNATTGAGCATTATTTTGTGGCTTCCTCTGACAAATTGCCTTCCCACCTTCCTTCAGTCTATATGTGGGTTATCCATCAGCATTAGCTCAAATGTGAAAGAAAAAGCAGAGTGGCTTAGATGGACTTTGTCACTGATCATAAAATTAGACTGGTCCTCAGAAAAAAAAAACATGGCAGCAGTCCCTTCACACCTAATTCCTTCACTTCTTGTTCCTTGCGCCACAGATTCCTGGTGCATGCAGGTGCTAACCACTGATAGCATCACTGAAATAAATAAGCGGGAAATAAACCCACTTGTGCACAGGAGATACTTTTCTTCCCTGTCTGATAAAAGTTTTTACCTTCTCTGTTAGTAACACTGCTGGATAAGGTTTTATCTTACATAGATTTTATCAAAAAATCTCTTAAATGAGCTGATGCTTTACTCCTCCAGAATTTCCATTGCCATCTGTATCTAAACAAAAAAGATGTTGACCTTTGTTGTTAAAAGAGAGTAGGAAAATTTTGGTTCAGAAGTTCAGGAGTGGGCAGGATGAAAACTGATTTGATCTATCTCCATGATTTGCTACCTCTGAAATGGATGGATTTTTTCTTAGTGAAAACCCATATCAAGCTATAAAACAGCTAGGCTTGCTTAACAAACTCTTAGTGCTAAGAGGGAAGTTGTAATAATTCCAAATATACATTTATTTAGTGCCTCAGTTTGTTGAGTGACACCTTCAGAGGAACTGATCCAAATTCTTGGTTGAAGGGAGATTGCATGAGAAGGGAAAGCAAAGAAAGAGGAAAAGAAAAATGAAAAGAAAAGAAAGAAAGGAAAAGAAAGAGGCTTCAGGAATACCATCAGAAATGTCAAAAGAGCAAGCTACCAGCATCATAGCTGAATCAAGAACTGCAGGGCAGAAATTTTTCATTTAGCAGCTATTACCCCTCTCCCTTTCTTTTCAAGCAATGACATATAAATCATGACCAGTGGATTTTTCTCTTCTTGTGATTCAAGGATAAGTAGTTCCCAAATTCTGTATTCACTAAGACACACAATATTAGAAAGTTATGAGAGATCTGGAACAAGGAATCTAGTGCTGTCTTGAGAAATGACTGCTGGTGTTTGGGATGAGAAGACTTCTGAAGAATTTCTCTAAAGGATAATGAGCCTTTAACATGAAGGGAAGAACTAAAATTATTTAAAGGTTGCCTGGGAGTCACAGGGGAAGAGATGAGTGCTTAAAACGGACTGCCTGCCTTCCTTCATCTGAATAAATGTCACACTTCCTAATTCCTCTTTAGGGGCTATATATAATGTGATAGAATGGTATCCTTAAAAAATTACCTCCTGAAAAGAAAGCTTCCATTAAGGCATGCATGTTCCTGTGTAAATAATCTGTTGGAGGCAACCACGTTAGCCCTGCCCCTTCTTAAATCTATCACTTCTTTTTGTGACAGTGTGGAGCCTTACGAGTTTTAATCTGATCATCAAAACATTTCCTACAAATCCTGTCTGCCAAGAAAACAGAATTGCCTCATTCACTTTTTGCCTCAACTGCGCTTCTTAGCTATTGGCATTATATGTGTTTAATACATAAACCTAAAGCTGTCAGTCAGATCCACAGCTCCTTCCAGCAGGAACATGCTAATCCCAGCTAATTCTTTTAATGCCAAGTTTCACCACTCAAAATTAAAAAAAAAAACCAAAAAAAAAACTAAAAAAAAAACCAAAAAAACAAAAACAAAAACAAAAACAAAAAAAAAAACCCAACAACAAAAAAAAACGACGACAACAACAACAAAAAACAAACAAAAAAAAACCAAAGAAAAAAAACCACTTTAAAAATTGTTGCCTATTGACAAGAGCTGGTGGAATAACAGAAGAAGAGGCTGGTGGGGGAAGGGAGCCTGGTAAAATCTGGAGGCTGTTCCTGCACCACGTGGTGTTTCTGCTGGCCCTGCCCATCACACAGTTCTGCTTACCCATGTTGACCATGACCTCTTCCAGGCCAGATTTGTTTCTCACCATCTTCAGACAACTTATGTAGCAAAGAGACCTCAATCATGCACGGTACTGCAAAAGAAATAAAATATATCATTGGTTACAAATGCAAATAAAACCAGAAGATGCTTATGGATGGAGACTGAAGGGTGTGGAGCTCTGTTCTCCACTGCAAGCTAACAGTTGTGCCACCATATGGCTGAAGCACTGCAGCATTTGTTTATTGAGATGGATGGAAAGCTCTGCCTGTGAAGCTTTATCCAGGCAGGATAAAGGGACCATTTCCATGTGACCAGGCAAATGAGTTTGCTCTGCTGCGACACCAGCAGCAAAGCCAGCAAGCTGTGATGGAGAACTCACTGTGCTCTGCTCACCAGGGTGCCTCTAAATGCTCATTTTAGTCTTTGGGGAAAAAAAATCCTTGCTGAGAGCACAGGAATGTTGAGATCTGCCCGACTGCTACTTTTGTTAGTGTATAAAAAGCCAATTTCTCATTAAAATGCATGTATCCCACAAGGTGTCAGTAAGGGTGGCATTGCCTGTTCTACATTTGCAAAGATAGATTATCCATGATATGTGGTAAAGGAAGCTTAAAATCACTGTCTCTACTACCTCCAAAAACACTTATGACAGCAATAATGCTATGTCAAATTCACCTGAGCCCAGTTATTTTGCTATTTCTTAATCTTTCTTTGCTCCAGTTTTCTCACAGTCCCATGGTCTGTAAATACTATTTTCTGTGGAAAAACAAAACAAGACAAAAGCTCCCTTCTCTTTTAGTGTGCCCTGATTTACTGTTTTCTTCTTCTGATATTCTGCCATCTTTTTATTTTTTTTTTCAAGGCTTTTTCATTTATTTCATTCTTTATCCTTATTTTGCAGTTATCTCAAGTAGGATACACTTTTGTGAAATGGACAAATTTAGCCAAAATTGATAAAAATCTCTAGCTAGATGGCTTGCATGTGTCCTGAGAATGAAAGAGTGGGGCAAAGGCAAAGAAAAAAAATAATTTTCTTGAATTGCAATTACTTCCATGTCCCAATCAGTCCTTTCTGCTGAGCTGGTGAGTTGTCCTTGCCCACCTCTGCCCTTGCCTTCATGACAGGCAGCTCTCTTCCTCTTTTACCACCAATTTATTGGCAATCAAAGGTAAAATCTGTGTTAAATATGAGGTTGTGAATAAACTGTCCAAATCCAAGTCATCGGTGAGGAACTTAATGCCCTTTACGTTTTAATTTTGTGTCCTTGCCCATAGCAGGGCAGTTGGAACTCGATGATCTTTAAGGTCCATTCCAACCCAAACTGTTCCATGGTTCTATGACTCTAATTGTTTCTTTTCATGGGATGCACAGTCTAAAAGACGCCGTGAGTGAATCTTGGAACCACAAGTGCTCTCGCTGGATTCGAGCGCTCCCTCTTGTTAACAAAACAGCCCAGTTTTTTCCTAATGAGGTCCTCCCACAAGGAGAAAGGAACAGGGCTCTAAACGCTGTTTTCTGCCTCTTCAAACTGCTGGCACAGCTTTGATTTAGGGACTTGCACTTTAATCACCCATCATGTGTCATTACCCCGACAGGCGGCAGCAGCCGCCAGACACGAGCGCCGATAAATTGTGCCGAGAATCGCTGGAGCGATCCTTTGTTGATTTTCCTTTACAGTTATTCCATGGCAGATCAGCTGTCATAACAACACAGCGCCTCTGGCAACAGAGGGAAATTAAACATGAAGTATGTTCAAGGTAGCTGGTAGAAGGCTGGAATATCCCTTTTCTTCCGTGCCTTCAAATGCTCCCTGCTCCTCTGGGTAACGCCAAGCCCGTGGCAATTCTCTTGTAAGATAATTGCCAGATGTGCTGCAGCACAAATACTCAAGTGGGTTTGTATGCAAATCTTTGCAATGCTCTCATTGAAGGAGAAGACAAGAGGTAAGAACCTCTCTCTCTCTCCCCTTCGTTTTCTTATCTCTTTTTTTAATAAATATTTTTTTGAGCAAGAATATAGCGGCCCTTTTTCTTTTCTTCAAGGCTGGTTGCACAGCAATGTTTCCAGCAGAAAGGTGAAGCAGATTTTTCTCCCACAAAGTGCACACAGACTCTGCTGTATCAACATATCATATTTATTGCCTTTTTTTTTTTCCCCCCAAAATAGCTGTCTCTCTCTGCTTTTGATGCCCAAATGGCAACATTCAAAAGAAGCATGGGTGAGGTTTATTTTCAGAAGTTTTCTTTCTGGGGAAATTTTCATAGTGGATGCAAACTATTGAGGCTTTCCTGAAAAATAATCAGTTTAAGAAAATTGTGATGATTTAGTCTTTCAAGTGCCTTCACATCTTCATGGTTTTTAGAAAGCTTCATAATGGATGGGATTCAGAAGCTGTTGTTTTATTTTCTCCCTTTCTTTAACAGATTAGTACTGTAAAAACCACAGATATTTTAGCATGTTCTCCTTCCTCAACATTACCATTTCTTGTGTCTGGTTGCTTTATCATTTTATTCAGAGGTGTTATGTGGCTCTGAGATTGCAATGAACTCTGTGTCCAGGTTTGGCCAACCCTGGTCGGAAAACTCTGTGGCACAGAGATCATTTCAGATCAAGGGCTGCAACTCCTCTGTCTCTGAACACTGCGGAAACAAGACTTGAAAGTAATATCTGATCTACTCCTTCAGCTGAGATGGTGATGTGGCAGGGATTGATACCAGCTAGACAGATAATCCATCCATAACACCCATCATTGAGAAAGTACAAATGTCAGTGTATTGTATTTGGCATGATTCTTCAAAGCCTACTGTGCTCAAATGCAATAAACTGTAATCCCGAAATGTTCTTAGCTGGGAGGAAATATTCTGGAAATTATTCTTACTGGTGGTTCAGAATCATAGAATCACAGAATATCCTGAGCTGGAAGGGACCCCCAAGGACCATCCAGTCCAGCCCCTGGCCCTGCACAGGACAGCCCAAGAGTCACACGTGCCTGAGAGCGTCCAAATGCTTCTGAGCTTCTTGGAAGGCTTGGGGCCATGACCACTGCCCTGGGGAGCCTGCTCAGTGCCCCATCACCCTCTGGGGGAGGAACCTTCCCCTGATCTCCAGCCTGAACCTCCCATGGCTCAGCTTCAGGCCTTTTCCTTGACTCTTGTCACTGTTCACAATTCTTCTGCCCAGGGCAGAAGTTGTGCCCCTGTGCAGGGGAATTGCTGGGCTCAGTCCCTGCCCGTGGCTCTGGGGCCATTGCTGGGCCTGGAGCAGAGCCTGGGGCTGCTCTGCCCTCCCTGCACACAGGGACAGACAGGGACAGACAGGGACAGACTGGGACAGACAGGGACAGAGAGGGATAGACTGGGACAGACTGGGACAGACTGGGACAGACTGGGACAGACTGGGACACTGAGGGACACCCAGGGACACTCAGGGACAGACAGGGACACCCAGAGACAGACAGGGACACCCAGGGACACCCAGGGCTGAGGGCCTCTCTCGGCTGGGGCTCCTCTCCAGGCTGAGCAGCCCCAGCTCCCTCAGCCTTTCCTGGGCACGGAGATGCTCCAGGCCCTTCCTCAGCTCCAGCAGCTCCTGTCCCTGCTGTGCTGAGGAGNTCCTTTTCCTTTTCCTTTTCCTTTTCCTTTTCCTTTTCCTTTTCCTTTTCCTTTTCCTTTTCCTTTTCCTTTTCCTTTTCCTTTTCCTTTTCCTTTTCCTTTTCCTTTTCCTTTTCCTTTTCCTTTTCCTTTTCCTTTTCCTTTTCCTTTTCCTTTTCCTTTTCCTTCTCCTTCTCCTTCTCCTTCTCCTTCTCCTTCTCCTTCTCCTTCTCCTTCTCCTTCTCCTTCTCCTTCTCCTTCTCCTTTCCCCTCATCTCTTTTTGTCTGTGTCAGTCTTGTCAACTTTAGGGTACACCTCATTTAGAAAGTAACCCTGTTCCAGTGGACAAAGCCTCAGAACTCCCCATTAGTATTTTATATGAGTTTAGGACTTGCAGAATGCTCTCTGAATAGCCAAAATAGAGGCCAGAGTACTAAATTATATTTCTTCTTATTTATCAGCTTCTTCTGCACTGAGTGACTTAATCAGTTTTTTTCAGTAAAAAGCCTACATTTCAAAAGGTTATTCACTCTTCTCTAAATTATTGAATGCTGTCATAGGACCTGCATCATAATTCTTTATAGTTTCTCATTCTGTTTATTTATTTATTAATGTTGTTTATCCTTATCTTTAATTTGAAGAAAGAAAACCTAAACTGAGTTATAACAAAAATAATAAAAATTATTTCACAATATCTGAAGAAATATGTAGGATATAAACTACATTTGAGTATCAAGTGACACAGATGCCAAGTCAGTTACATTTTTCTGTATAATTTTCTTGCAGCAAAAGAAAACTGTAAAAAAAAGGTAGTTTATATGCAAATATTTTATGCTTTGGATAAGAGTCTCTTTCTTAAAAAAAAATCACACGTCACTATCAGCCAAAGATGATCTTTTATAGCTGCTTCCATCAGTGCAACTAATAGCTTTTTTTTTAAGGAAAGCAATTTTGCCTTCAAACATAAAAAGTCTTTTTTGTTTGGTTGGTTTTTTTGTTTTTTGTTTTTTAGTAGTACTTTCTTTTCATCTTCAAAATAGTTTTTCAGAAATTGTTTGGTGGTTTTGTTCGCATCCCTCAGTGAAAATCCTACAGTGGTGCTCAGTGTGAGCACAGTGCCAATCAACATAAACAAAAATTACATTTATATCTGGGGGGGTTCACAAAAGGAATAGAAATGCAAGGTAGGAAGAAGAGCTGCCTGCAAGCTGAAGATGCTGCCCTCAAATTAAGGCAGTGCTTCCTACACCTCTTCCTGCTGTGCATGTCAGGCACGATCAGAAGAAAGGATTTGCAAATGCAGATTTTCTTTCAGCAATCTGCTTGCCTCGTGGGAAACGGGTTTCCTTCACCCCATCACCCTCCCTGACCATTGGGATTCTCCCAGGGCATCAGTATGTCAGCTCCCACCCCCCACTGCACATCCAAATATTTGTAGGGTATGTAATGCTTGAACAAATCTGAATATGTTGCTTTTATCTTCCTTGAGGAAAAAAAAAAAAAAAAAAAGGAAGTGTCCATTTATGGCCACAGCAATTGATTTCTGAGTGTCTTCACAGTATAGATAACTAAAGAAGCATGGCTCCATTTTTAGATAAATCTTATTAGAATCCTGCAGGGCTGAGGAATGAATCGATTTGGTCTGTCAAACCAGGAGATAATGAAAGAATGAGCTGTTACTCTTGGCCTAATTACTTATGATTAATCTAACCCCATCCATTTTTTTTTTAACTGTCTCCATTAGGCCATAGAATAATTACTTGCACATCCAATTTTTGTTTTCTTTTCCAGTTCTGAGTTGGAATATTTGATCATGCAGGAACCGTGTTGTCCTGGCAGTTACATGTCTTTGTGACAGTAATTTTAGATTCTCTATCGTCAATTATGTGGTGTTCAACTTCCACCTGCACAAATTCCTGCCCTGGGAAAGCAGTGTTTTGCAATTTTGTGGATATAGGTGAGCACAGCACTGAATTCAGGAAGGAGAAATGATCCTTCAGGGAGAGAATAAATTTTATAGCTCCAGCCACCATTCTGGACTTGTGAAAGAGGTTTTTCCTTTAAAATTCCCTTGTGCAAGGTGATGTGCTCTCAGGTGATGGTGGGAGCAGCCCCGTGTGTGCAGGGATTGGCAATGACATTTAAACTCCCTGCTTTTACAAATGAAACTTCTGGTGAAATTTCCTATACATCATTGTGCAAAAAAATGCTATTAGGCTGTAAGAGATCTCTTGCTGTGTTTGATCTATGGAAATTAAAGGCCTCAATTACCAATATTTCTGTTTCCATTTGCATGAACACGTGGCCACTCACAACACAGAAATCCAGAATCATTGAATGGCTTGGGTTCTGTGGGTGATTCAGTGAAATTTAATCCCTGAAGTTAGATCAGCCTAAAAAAAATGCATCTTAAATATTATGCTCCTAGAGCCATTTTTTCGTCAGAGCCCTGATTTATAGAAGTAGTGTGTGCACTGTTGTCTTCCATGTAATCAGTGATGTGCTGGAGGATGCTTAGCAAAGGGGATAGCTATTTAGGAAATTAAACATATGTTGCTTAGATTTGGGTTAGGTTTGGGCATTTTGTCATTGTGGTCTTCAAATTTGGCTTAAACTTTTAAGAAAAAGTCCTCCAGCAAATGTTTTAATCCTTTGGGAATGAATGGTAAAGCACAGCTGATCTCAATGGCCTGGCTTTCAGTCAGCACTCCAAGTTCTCTCAGTTCTGTTTCCCCACCCTGAACTTTTCTCATATTAGTTAAAATAAACTCTAAAATCACGTCATCAGTGACCTAACAAGAACATTTTTCTACTAATAGACTTGCCATATTGGTAGATAAGTACCTGAGAAACAATTCTGTTCTCTTGCTTCCATTTCCTTCCTTGCAAAGGGCAAAGGATTCGAAGGATCTAATGTCATATCTGAAAGTGAGATGGTATAAACTTGTGATCACAAAATCAGAAAGAGACAGAAAATAGAGCTATTGCATAAGTCCATTTTGCTGCAAATCACCAGAGCAGTAGAACGAGCATCTGTTAGATGATTATTTTTCCTGGCTTTTAATTACTAGCCATTGATTTGGGTAATTGCCCACATGTACATACACAATAGTGCAGCAGGATCTCACTTCTGCAGTCTTATCTCAAAACTGGCTTTTAAAATAAGTGCCTATTACTGTAAGTGCTCTGCAAGAAAGCAGCACTCTGCTGTATTTTTGTCTTACTTTGCAATGCAACCTAAATGTTGGATTTACAACTGGAACAAGCTGGCTCTTTGCCATGCACTTACAGCCATAAACCCACACTCTGAGCAAGGCAAATCTCCTGCTATCAGATTTTTAAGTGGTGACTTGCCGAGCTGAAATAAGGGAGAACAGACTTTCCATAAGTGGTTGCATATTGTTGTGGAAAATCCAATTACCACTTGCTAAATGCCCAGGTCTGAGATTTAAACAAGAGCTAAATGAAGTGCCTGGCTTTTAAGGAAAATGGGAATGCACCTAAACAGTGAGGAAGAAATCCCTGGGTGCCCTCAGGAGTTTTTGCTCATTCCCTGTAGGTCCGTAGCTGTTCCCAGCCCTATTTCAGGGAACTCCCCAGTGGAGAGATAGCTGTGAATGAGGACTTCTGAGTTTTATTTGCATATATAATGAAAATAATGCGTTGCACAGAGGTGTTAACTCTCTCCCTTTGGATTCTTAAACCTCTCAGTGTAGAAGACGTCCCAAAAATTCTTAAAGAGATATTCAAAAACTAAGAAAGGAGAGAACAACCTGGCCAGAAGGAAAGGCTGGCACAAGCAGTATTTAGCTTGGACAGGATGGCTTTTTCCTTGGCTGTGATCTGCTTTTACCCCCTCCTATCTGCCTATTTCACCTGTCAAGGCTCAGGAGCAGAATAAACCAGCCTCTCTTCTGAATGAGGGGGCTCGAATGTGCAAACCAGTGGCTTGGCAGCTGCTGGGCTGTGCTGGGTGTCCCAGTGTCTGCTGAGCACGGGGGATAGGCAGAGTAATTACCTGACAATTAAAGAGATTGAATTTCCTCTCATGTGCTGTGGGGTAGGCTTGCAGACCTGGAGAGTCACCATGGCCTTGCTGACAGCCAGCAAGCCCTTCAGATGTTACAAATGTGCTTTTTAATATAAATATACACATTTAGTCTGCTGCATTTCCCAGGAAGTTCCTTAAAGCTTGTCCATATTCAAGATTATTTTTTCTTTGTTGATTATTCTAGTATGTTCCAATGGCCTGATGGCTTAGCTGTATAATTATAAACTTCTCACGTGGACACTTTCTTCTGGAGCAAGAGTTGACTTTTTGCAGCTTAGTTACAATTACTTCCAAAAGCAGGAGAGAAGACAACAGACAGATGAAGCCCAAAACCTAAACCTGAAGCAAATTTTGCTTTACAGCTCTTGAGTTTGAGTGAGATGAACCTGTGAAATGCAGGAGCTTGGAAGCACCAGGGATTTAACTTGGGGCCATCCAGGGATATTTTAGCTCAGAATGCACAGGAGTTTGTGTACTTTTAAGGGATCTGTCACATACTCCCAGCTTGCTTATACCAAGGCAGCTCAGCTTAGCAGTGCATTAGCCTATTTCTCATGCAGAGTGATGTAAAATAACCCAGGGGAGGATTTCAAAGATGCTGAAATGTGAGTGACCTTGAGGAACTGCGCTCTCACACGAGCATAAATTGCTTTCATATCCAGAAAAGGGGAAGTCAGGATATATCAAGTGTTATCAACCATCCAACTGGTTTGAGTTGGGGGTATCTGTACCCTTTTTTGTCTCTCCCCATAAAACAAGTGGATTTTTTTTCCCCATGTACCATTGGATACCTAAACATGTGCATTTGTCATTATGGAAATAATGATCTGGAGAAGAAAATTGTCCATTTGCGTTAAATCAAATTTTACTCATTAAACTCCCTTCCCTTCCCTTCC
Source organism: Oxylabes madagascariensis (assembly GCA_013400675.1). Classification (NCBI taxonomy): domain Eukaryota; kingdom Metazoa; phylum Chordata; class Aves; order Passeriformes; family Timaliidae; genus Oxylabes; species Oxylabes madagascariensis. The sequence continues at coordinate 52,107 of VYZR01023641.1, forward strand.
CTTCCCTTCCCTTCCCTTCCCTTCCCTTCCCTTCTTACAAAGGATGTTATAATCAACAATTAAAAAACTAATGCAATTAAAAATCAAATAATATCTGAATTGTAGGCATTGACTCATATAAGGTTCCTGTAGACCAAGATTAGGTTTTCCAACTCTTATTTTGCATGGAAGAAAAAGCACATTTAGTTTTGAATCAGGAGCTTTAGGAGAAAAAATCATACTTTGCTTATTTTTAATACAATCACAGTATTTTTAAAATACAACAGTACATGTATGGAACATGCATGTACAAATACAGAAAAAAAATCTTTTTAAGGTAGAATGATTTCTGTGTGTTAACTCCTCCTCTCTTACATTGGCTGATGTTAACATTGCTCTAATTAACTACTCCTGAAATTCTGACTTTGCATTTCTTGGCTTTGAAAATATTTTGTAGCTTACATCATGCAAATACATGCTGTTATTTTATTTACTTTACCTAAAAAAAAATCTAGTGCACACTGAAGTAGATCTGGTGATGATTATTCTGGAGGTATAATGCAAGAAGGGACTAAGTACACATATGTTCAGTGTTTCAAGCCTCAGAGCCAAGTTAATGGTGCATAAAAATAATTATTTGTGCAATATACTCGTAATCCATACAGTTACTCTATGGAAATTATATGTAAAAGGTAGTTAAAGTCACAGAGATTGACTTTGCATAGTTCTGAGACACCTGGACAGGATGGGATGTGCTTGGGTCTTCTGGACTGCTATCTACAAAAGAGATAAAGAACCAATAGAATGCAGCAGCATCTCTCAAAAAACACCCTCATTTGCTGATTTTGTTTTGCAGGAAAATATCCCACCACCTCTATTCTGGAAAAGCCCAGATAGAGCTTTGTGCATCTTTGAACCCCATTCAGAATTTAGGCTTTGGGAGGAGCAGCTCAGCTCATGTTCCCTGGCTCCCTCCTGTCCTTTTTTTAATTTTTCTGGAGGATCCAGCCTGATCCAGCTTTCATCAGTCATAGCTTTTCTGCAAAAAGACAATTTTCAAACATCTTCCTTGAGATCCAGTCTCATCATAATTTCTCTAGACACATTGTAGGCAGCTTTCCTGAGGACTGTATCTGTGGCAGGTTGGAAATTTCATTCACCCGCAGCTATTTTTGTGTGGCTGCTCCTGCATGCAGACATCTCCATGAAAATATTTTGCATGCCCAAACAGAACCTTCTGAAAATCCGAATAACACAAAAATATCTATGTGCAATTTGTGTATCCTTAAGGGAGAAGAGTGGATTAACAGGCTTGAAAGTAAATTTTGACAGTCTGAATTTATCTCTTTTTCTTGGGAGGCTCTAAGCAGTGAGAAGCAGAATTGAGTTTGTGGTGACATTACACCTAAACCATGTCAGGACTTATATCAAGACATTGAACCATCAAATATATTGGCACAAATATAACAGCAAAAAATCTACGAGGAAGCCAGAGAGGGACAATTCATCAGGAGCTGGAGTGACAGGACAAGAGGGAATGTCTTCAAACTGGAACAGGGTAAAAAAAGGTTAGACTTGAGAAAGAAATTTTTTACTGTGACGTTGGTGAGGTCCTGGCAGAGGGTGCCCAGAGAAGCTGCCCCATCCCTGGAAGTGTCCAAGGCCATGTTGGATGGGGCTTGCAGCACCCTGGGACCATGGAAGGTCCATGGCAGGAGGTGGCACTGGATGATCTTTAAGGTCCCCTCCAACAAAACCACTCTGTGATTCTGTGATTCTTACATAAAAATGCTTCCCATGTCTGAACTGCCTTTGTGACAGTCTGCTTTCTATGCAGACAAGGATGCAAGGAGAGTGTTTTCAATCTTGGGGCTGCAGGAGCAGGAGGGGACAGCCTGAGCTGCAGTGGGTTTGCTCTCCACGTCTCCAGCTTCATTATTTCACCGTGCACACTGATGAACTGTAATTGTTTCCTGGCTCCCGTTGGTAGGAGATCGGGTGACAAAGGGGTTTGGAGCACCGCTAGGTTCCTGTTTCTCTCGCTGATTTCTATTAGAACAATCATTATGATAATGATTCTAATCCAAGCTTCTGTAATATAACTGAGAAATAAATGCTTCTTGGTTAATATGCCTCAATTAACGGGTCACCCAGCGTAGCTGCAGCAGGTTGCAAGTAAGTAGCTTTCAGGATCTGAGCCCAAATGATTATAGGTTTTCTTTCCCTTTTTAGATGAAATGGATTCATAAGCCTTACTCAAATGAATCGCTCTTGTAGTCATTAATTATAGTATACACATGTTAATGACATCATTATCAGGAGATAACATAATGTCCCAAGGACCACGTGCTACAGTTGTTTCCTGTGCAAACAATTGTGCTTGATAACACAGCCTGTCACAAAATGTCAAAAGAAACCACATGGTGTCTCGAAATGATTGTGAAATTATCATGTGTCACAGCTATGTGTATCATAAAAAATACCATCACGACAGAATTTTTCATTAGCTCTTGAGGGATACTGAAGAGAACAAATAATTAAGATCTTGAACATCTCAAGTGCAGCACATAATGCAGCACAGAACTGTTTAAAGCATATCCTGTGACTGAATTAAAGTGCATTAGTCATGAATTCAGGATATGCACAGTAACAGGCAATATTAAGCACCTTGGGAGATTTTTATTTTCTCTTATTTATTAAAAATAGACAGAAACAAATTAGTCCTTTTAATATCCTACAGTTTAGTTTTCCTTTAGCACCTCCCTTTTAGCTTGTATGAGAATTGGATATTAAGACTGTAAGAAACTTGCCAGTGCAACACTTATTTTAGCAAATTAAATCCTGCTCAAGTGAAAGTCAGTGCCAAAGTTCCTCAAGACCTCTGTGGGAACAGAATTTCAAGCATGGGGCCTCATTTAAGCAATCTCATTTTCATCCTTTCCATGATGCAGCAAAAATTTCGAGCCCCTGGCCAGCCTGTGGGGTTTGCTGCTGACAGAACAGCAAAGCTATTCATGAAGAAGGACTGAATACAACAGTATTTGCCATCCATGGATTTTGCCATTAATGGATTTTAACCCCTTTTTGCCATCCATGGATTTTGGCAGCGTTGCCAGCTTCTGCAGTTTTCCTCCTGAACTCAAGCGGTGACTTATTGGGCTCTATAGTTTTTGTTTTCCTGGGTTTTTTTTTCACCACCAAACTGAAAAACAGGATTATTCTCCTGCTGGAAGGAAGCTGTGCGAAATCGTTGCCCAGAGCCACGGGGTTCTGCAGGCACAGAAAGGTGGAACAGTTCTCCCCAGGACAGCAAAGGCTGCTTGTTACAGAGATGCCAGAAGTTTTCCTCCTCCAGGGCTGCCTCCTCTGTAGGGTTACGTGGGACCTGCTGGCAAACAGCTCCCTCAAACACCCATCAATACCCTCCCCTCCAGAGCTGTGCTTTTTTTAACCCACAAGACTCTCTTTTCAGATGCTCTGATGATAACAGCAACACTGCTTTAGTCAGGCAGCAACTAGCAATTTTGTAATTAGCCCTCAGCAGCAAGGCAGACAAAGGGAGATACCCAAACTTTTCTCTTCCATCAAGATTCTGTCCCTGTGCCCTGCTCAGGTGAGACCCCACTTGCAGAGCTGCCTCAGCCGTGGGGAATTCCTGGGAGGACGTGGAGCTGCTGCAGAGAGCCCAGAGGAGGCAGCAGGATGAGCAGAGGGATGGAGCAGCTCTGCTGGGAGGAAAGGCTGGCACAGCTGCCATTGTTCAGCCTGCACAGGAGAAGCTTTGGGCTGAGCTCAGGGTGGCCTTGCAGGGCCTGAAGGAGCTGCAGG
>VYZR01023666.1:3951-27984 GCA_013400675.1 Oxylabes madagascariensis
AAAATGAATGCCTACCCACCATCCTCTAATACAGTTTTTAAATTAAAAGTCTCTGGAGAGGCTACAAGTTCTTAGTTCCTCTACTCTGAATACAGCTCTTGACAGCTACAGCCACAGAAAAAAGTAATGTAAAACTATTACTCTTGTCATGGTCAGGTAGTGTGCCTGTGCACACACTTTGAGAGACAGAGAGACAAAAGGAATTTTTAAAAGCATACTAATTTTACATGGGTTTTACAGTTTTCCTCTTTTATTCCCAAAATTGCTCAACCTGCATTATAAACCAAAAATTCTTAGCTCTTCTAAAATAATGCAAAACTTCATAGTGAAAAAAATTATATATATATCGATCAAAAAAGCCCAACAAAAAGCCCAGCAGTAACAACTTCTACTTGCTTTAAAGAGAACAAAATCCAAAATCTGGCAGAGCAAATAACTGCCCATCTGCTATACGAGGGCTACATAAGGGACTGGGAGATGCAAAAACGCACAGACTCTCATGAAGAGAACACAAGGCAGCAAAGCTGTAAGATGCCAGAGAAATGGTTATGGGTTGGGTATGGCAGAGATGCAGAAAAAGGTACAACTGACAGAATAATGAAAAACTACGCTAAAATACAGAATAATGAAATAGTATGGTATGTGCACGACAAAAGAGGTGATAAAAACATACAGAAAGATAACTTGAATAAGCAGTTATATGTTGTCTGTATTCAAAGAAAAATAACCCGGCAAACAGCTTCCTAAAACTTCCAGATTTAAGCACAAGTTCCACCGTTACTCATAGGATGGAGGAATTTATCTTGTCATGAGTCAATTCAGGTGACACTGACTCTTGTACAACCCGAACTAAGTCCAAAAGGGATTGCTTCTTCACCTTTGACCAAAAAAGTGAGTTTCAGTGATATAATTATATTTGTTATAATCATATAATGATTTTTAAATGGGCAGTTTTAAAATTTGGACCTGTAAAAGGTATCAGTATTTAAAAATCTCACATGACATTCCTAGCAACAATTTTAAAACAAACAAAAACTGCTTCTTTAACAAATGTCAAATCTAGTATGATGTTATAAATTATTCCTCTATAAAACAATTTGTATTTGAAGTTAAAGCTCAACAGCTTTTACTAAATGTTTCAAATTAGCTCTAGTCTAAAAAAAGAGAAAAGCAGATCTATTTTTAACCATTCTATCAAATATTAAGCTATTACCAACCTAAAATTATGCATCAGCAAGATGGATCAATCTATACAAAAATAAAACCTCATGGCAGCGTAGAGAAGTGGGAACAAGCATTGAGTGTCCTGCTTGCTAATCTCAGTATGCACCACAGCTAAGTGCCTAAAATGCTAAGACACTTAGAGGCAACCCGTACTCTTAGCTTTAGGGGAGGTTTTGGTGTAGTTTCTGTAGGTGTTTAACAGATGTCTCCTCCTGCTCCCAATAAGGACCAGCCATGAGGCTATGTCATATTTAACTTCCGATTTTGCTATTGGTTTCCCTAGTTAAGAATCTCACCATTTACAAATATGCATATGGAGCTTTAAAATTCTGTTTCAAAAATATAAATCCTTAAACACTGTGAATATTGATTAAAATCAAGAGTTCTCTATATAGTCCCTGAACCTTCAAACCAATGCTACAAGCATTCCTCAGATTGTAGAAGCAAGCTACATCAAGGAAAAAATTTAAATTGACATAAGAGGACAAATATCTCAGCCAATTAAATAATTCAGAATCATAACTGGAATATTTTTTGCTATATGTGATATTGGACAATTTCACTCAAAAAACTTCATGTATGTTAAGACACATGAGCTAAAATATTTGGCTCTAACTGGCCTTTAAAAACTATCACTTAGTTTAATCTGTATTAATTTCTGTTTCACATAAAGATACTCCTGAGTTTTAAAAAGTTAGTTTCCATTGATCATAAATTTTATATCCTCACATTTTTCATATTAAAGTTATAACAAAATAGGTTTGCTGACTTTACTTAGTATACTCAACTTTACTAGAAAAACACTATACCTATGTGTTGCAAGGAAAAATTACAAGGAAAAACAATCAATGAGTTCTCCACTTTCTTGTGTCACAACCCTGACATCATTTAATCAGTAGATTCCTACTGATTCCAGTGACAGCCCATCACAAACAAAAGAACAGCCCAACAAAAAAAAAACAGCCTTCAAGTGGTTTTGTTGTATTTTACAGAACTTTTTAGAAACACTGTGACTGGAAGCATAAGCAAAAAAAAAAAAAAAAATAGAGCTGGTCAGGAGTGGACAAATTCATTTGCAAAGAGAAAAAATTCCAAGCAAAACTTTAGAGAACATTTTGAATCTGTTCATTTTCAGACATCAACCATAAGACAAAAGGTAGCCTTCAAATACACTACCTTTTTCTGTGCTCCCATTAATTTTAGGTATGAAGTCGTCAACTTGTATGCCTAGGATTAAGAAAGGGCATTATTTTTGGAAGCAAGAAAAATGTTTAGGGTTTTGTTTCTTTATAAACACAGCATTTTGAAACATGCCTGGCTTTTCATACCACCTCCTCACAAGTGGAGGAGTGTCCTAATCAGACAAACCAGGCAATGTTTGATGTGCTTCCTACTACAGATCATGTTGCTGTTTGTTCAAACATCTAAGAGGTTATCAACGCCAAAGAATTATTGCCTATTACATACATATACATGTGTGTATATATATAAAAAAGTATTTTAAATCTAATGGCTCGAAGGCCCCTCCAAGCCTCGGGCCAGAGCGAAAACCCGCAGCTGCAGCACCCTCTGCCGGCCCTGCCCCGACATGGACCCACCAGTCCAGAAGAGCTCCCTACTGGGATAACTGGGAATCAGAACTCTTCTGCCACACATTGAGACCACAAGATTATCCTAACTAAAGTAACGGAACAGCAAACCCAGAAACCAGCTTGAAACAAGAAATTGATCACACCTACCTAAGCTGTTGTGTTCTTTAGGAGTTTTCTCTTGAAGGTGTTCTAACCGTACTGTAAACAGAAGTCCAAGAAAAAGGTATTTCACAGATTAAAGGAAAAGACAAATAATCAAAGTTTCTTCCCTGCTATTGACTAACCTTGTAAAGCAGTGAGCCGCTCATTGGTGAAGTCATTATCAGCCTGCAAAGCTTCTATTTTTGCTTGAAGCTCTTGCTCTCTTTCTTCCATTTCATCTATTTTATGCTGCAATTCCTTTTTCTCAGCCAGTCCTTTTTGTTGGATTTCTTCTTGTCTTCCTTCTGCTACCTGCTCAAAAAGATTTTTTAAATCCCCCCAAAAATCAAAATTTCTATGTGGAAGAATAGATCTTCTTGATTTTTATGTAACTAAATGTATGTAAGTAACTGTCTTTGCTAATCAGATAAAGAAAACAAAAAAAAAAAAGCAAAATCTATTGCCTTTGTACAAATTTCACTTCAAGTAGACTGAGAAAATCTCAAAGTATCTTAACTAACTTTTTGACTGAGGAACATTAATTTTACAGCAACAGTAAAGGGCCCTAGAACTAAGAAATGCCCAAAGTCTCCAGCACCTCAATTCCATCAAAACCCAAGAATCCTTCCGAACTGAATGTGCATGGCACAGACCACCTTGATTGAAAGCCCACATCTTTTTCCTTGCTGGCTCTCAAGAACGTAAGTTTTAAACAGTCTCCTCCCTCAAAACAAGGTAAAAAGCTTCAGTTTTGATCTTTCTGGGTACTCATCATCACCAGTGATCAACCCGTTACTGGGAAACCAACTGCCTTAAGATCAGCAATTTAACATTTTCATTTGGAAAGAAAGATTTCTCTGAGGTACTGAACTAGGAACCTAGGTTCCAATTCCATTATTTATCCAAGATAAATGCAACAACTGTCTCAGGTCCCTAGAGATAACACCATTACCTTCCTCCTTCACAACTCCTACTTATCTAAGATTGGAGATTCTTGGAGAACAAGGCTTTATCATAAAGTGATCATTCTGTTCTTCAGCATAAAGGACCTTAAATATTCATATACTTAGATATTTAGTTTAATATCAAACTTGATAGCAAGATGGAAGATGAGCCATATTATTACAATGTGGTGGACTAGTTATGTTTGTTGTAACTGCATGAAGAGGCAACACGAAATGCAAGTTTATTTCTAATTCTAGATTTTATTCCTCTTACCTTTCAGATGTTTACCTTGAAAGTTATGAGTCCAAATAAAAGCGGCTGGATATAAAGTTTTATACTACACATCACTTTACAGTTTAATCTATTTCAGCCCCAAAAATATTGTTAGCTTTCAAAGTGAATGAAGAGGGAACCTTTTTAGGAAGTCACTTAACTGATGACAGTTTCAATTACATGAAAACAGAACCTAGAGAATATGTAGATGATATGCATCTTTCTGATGTTAACTGTTGTTTAACAACTTTCTTAACTTTTTTTTTGTTTACTGCATTAGAAATTAAACTGCATTTATTTGTTCCATTTATCACAGACCTATCCTAAATCAGAAGAAATTCTGTCATTACCTTTAGCTTGTCAGAAAGATCTTTAATTTCGTTTACAGCTCCATTGTACTTATTAGCTAATTCCCTTAATTCTTCCTGAGTCCGCTCATTCATTTCTTTCAGGTGCGTACATTCATCTTCTGTATTACTTAAACTCCGCTGCAAGACAGAATTATTATGCAATAAATAGTAACAAAAGACAGACAATAAATTACCAAACACTGCAAATGATCTATTTTTTCCAAGCACTCTATATGCACAGGATGCCAACTAGTCTTACGAGACTTCATGACCAAGGGAATACAGCAAATAATGATAAAGGAAAAGAAAATACTGTGAGATATTACAGGGTCAGAAATCTTACTTCAAAAGACTGTCTAACACTTTAACTGTAAAAGCTCATTGTAAAAGCTCCTTTTAAGCACACTTTTTACAAGTGGTTAAGTGTATGTTTCCATAAGTGCTGCAGCTTAAACAAGGTCTTACAGCATTTTTTTTAATGCATGTATGTCATTTTCCCTGTGTATGTCCCACACACAGTTAACTTCTGTAAGACATCATCATGAATTTTGAAAGCAGGGAGAAAAGGGAAGAGCTGGAAGAAGAGTTTAACAATCTTAGTCTTGTCCAATAGGAGAAAAAAACACTGCTACTTAGTGTCCTGCAAGTGTCAGAGTACAACAGATACTGACATATTACAGCAACAAAGCAGGTATCTAAATAGCAGCAGTTACAACTATTTCAGCACTTCCAGAAGACCAGGAATGAAACTTCAGTACCTCTACTTCAGACAATTTTCTGACCACTTCAATTTTCTCCTGAAGGACCCGCCTCAGGGACTCTTTGGCTGTTGTCTCATAGTTGTGTTTGTCTTCCTGTAATGCTATAAGCTCTTTTCGTATACTGTCTTCTGTTTGATTCTGCACATACAAAATAATTCAAGAATAGAATAATTACTGTTTTGCCCATTAAATAAATTAGATTGTGATAAAGCCTGTTCTATTAAAAATGTTTAGTAATCTTTGATAGATGAGAAAATGTTGTGTACAAATCAGTGATGAAAGATTCTTGACATGACTGGGTATAAATAAGTTCTTTGAAGTGTATGTATAGGCGCACACATTTAATGGTCAGTTTCGATCCTAGGAAAATTATGGTGCTTTTTTTGGGCACCGCTAATACAACGTCAAGTCTAAGAGACAAAGAACTGGACAAACCAGGTCCCAGAGGAAAGACCTTAAACAGGACCTGCAGAAAAAGCTCTTACCGTGTAGATAGTTGAGAGGAAATAGAAATAAAATAAAAATTAAAATCCAAGGCAGGCATAGGTGGACTAAACAACAATCAGGACAGCACATACTTGTAACTCTGAACATCAGACAGGACACAGGCAATGAAAACAACAGCCACTTACTGAGATGCCTTGAAATACAGAGCAGATGTACAGTTTTGTGCTACTCAGATTATCAAAGCTGCATAGGCTTATTTTGGAAAGTTTATGTTCCAAATGCTTTCCTACAACTAGCTACTTTCAAAACACTTGAAAGGAGCTGCCTTTCAACATTCCTAGTATTTGACTTTAAGTGAACTACTTACCTTTGAACAAGCCTGTAATTGATTTCCCATAACCTCTAGTCTTGATAGCAGCCTGTCTTCATCTATTAAAGCCTAGAAGAAAAGTAACACCTTAGAATTATCACACGCTTAATGTAGTGCCAGTAGAGTTCTGCTTTAAAGATCTGAATTATGTAGGAGTACCTACTGCTAATAGCTGTTTCAAAGGCACACAACCACTAAATTTATTAAATATTGTCTTTTGCACAGTTTCAGAGAACCACTATAAAGTTTTTATTATTTCTGCTGCTTTTTCCTCCCATTAACAGCTAAAATTTATATGGTAGTGCATGGTTCAGTCCATAAGGAAAGGATGCCTGCAGATACCTGCCAACTAGTATCTGAAGCCTCTTGCGTGACAGCAAGTAGTCGCTGAAGGGTTGCCAGCTTCTGTTCCAACATTTGTTCCCGATGTAAGGCTTCCTGTGAAGAGAGCAGGGCACCAGTCAGTTCAGCTAGAACAGCTCAGGAAATCAGAAGCAACAGAAGAGATCCCAAAAAATACAACAAAAAAAGGAAATGTGAGGAGCAAACACTGTCAACTTATTCAAAACCATAATAAGCCCATTCTGTTTTATCCATCCACAAATTTATTTCAATAGTTTAATTAGAAAATGCTATCCTATAACCTCAGGTTCCTAAACCCTTCATTTTTCATGCGACACTGCACATACTCTTATTCTTCCCAAGACTTAAAGACACTTTGTCTTGTTAATAATTTGAGTAACAAAACTGCAGACACCAAAAGACAGCTTGGTAGCTTCCATGCAATGAGCTGTTCATCCTCAAATGAAGTCATAAAAGAGAAATGCCAAGCAAGAACTACTATTTTTGTTTGATTTTTGGTTTATTACAGGAAGACAGAAGAACGTCTTCGTTAACTCCAGGATATGGAGAGTGAACAGATTGGTGACTGAATATATATTTGGCTTCCAAAGAAAGAGAATCTGCATGAGCTCCTTCTTGCTATGTCAGCAAATACATACAAAGATATTATCTATCTCAAAAGCCTTGATGTGAACAGATAAAAATTACCATTATCAAACAAAACCAGGTAAAATAAACCAGTAGAACTTATTCACAGTTAAACCTGGACAGAATTTACCAGAAAAAGCTTTCTTTTTTTTTCCCAGAAAACTTATTTTATCATCCTTTCTGAAGAGTTTACTTTTATCTATCAGCACACATTTTAACGTGCTGCCATTTCGCAGTCTAATTCTTTTGTGACATGACATCTTGGGAAAAGCATACCTATTAAACTGACACAGAAGCAGGCACAGAAAGGCTGGTGATGCCACTGAGGAAGAAGAGCTGCCAGCACTGTCCCTTCCTTTGTAGTTTCCAATAGATACAAGCCACAGGATAAGATGTGTTTTGAACAAAAATATTCAGCCAAAGTAAATGTCCTTAAAAGAAAACTTACTTGTAGATACTGTGAAAGCTGAAACAATTCCTGAGAATACATACTGGGAGTGTTAGCAGCAACCTGAAAAAGAAGGTAAGAATCAGAATGGTTTGGATTTTTCATTAAACACAAGTAATACAAAATTCACTTATATCTATTAACAAAGGTAAACTTCAGATTATCTAATAATAGCATTTTGCTTCATTTCTTGTTCTGCTACTATTTATGCTTTTTTTAATCACAGAACTTCCCAACTCGGGACTTAGGCCCCACTATGTTTTTCTGCACAATTTCAACACACCAATGAGTTTAAAGCTTTTGGTACAGTCGGGACCAAAATGACAAAAAAGAAACAAGGGGTTCAAAGGTGAAACCATTCAACCCAAGGACTACCACAAATTGTGAACTTCCAACTTGATGTCATCACATGCGTTACGATTGCACATTTCCTTCTGACCTACGAGTTATCATCACCATCTCCCTTTATAAGTATCTATTTCAGAATTAAGGAATACCTGTATTATCTTTGAATAATAACAAACTGTTCTTCACTTGGAGGGAACGCGGCGGTTGTTCTGTGGGTTTATTTCAGCCAATCTATTTATTTACTAATTCTTGCAAGCTTCCTACAGTGAAATAATTTGTAACTGTTTTCTCACAGTTATACCTGTAGTCCCTCCTCAGGATTTCTATCTTTGCCCTGGATTCAAGCCATACATTGTTTTGAAATCTCAACTTAAACACAGTCTATAAACTCCTCAGCTGCTGGTTTCACAAATAAGTTTTCACAGTTTCTTAAAATTTTGTTCTTCATGCATAAAACTCTGATTAGAACCTATTTAAGTTAATCCTTCTTTTTAGAGACTAGAGAAATAATCAACTCCTAATCACTTTTCTCAAGGGAACATCTATTAACAGCTTTTCTACTAGTCCCCCCCGTTAGCAAAACTGAGTTTAAGAATTACACTTAACAATACTGACTTCATGACTCTACAGTGAGCAACTCTGGCTATACAAGAGAGGCAGAGAGGTTTGGTCTCGGTCTTCCTTGGGAACATGACAGTGCTTTCCAGACTGTGCAGCACAGCTTCTCCTTCATAAAAAACGTGATATAAAGAAAACAGACCTCACCCAAACACCAAATCATGAGCTACTCTTGGGTCCCACAGAACATCAAGTATTAAATTATGCAAGACCTGTTAGCCTGTCAACCTGTACCTGGAAATTAACCATCTTAATATCAATGGTTTTGTTCCAAAGCCATGTTTCAGGTGCCATGATGTAAAAAGTCAACTTACCTTCAAACATACACTGTAATAGTGCATTACTTCTCTACCTCAAATGTAAGTCAAAATATTAAACTAGATAAAAACAGTCAGTGGAAAACATACCAAAATGTTACTGGACAGACTTCACTATTTCTTCATCTTTACAACAAGTCTGAAAATATCATGAGTCTGAATAAGGTATAAACCAGCAAATTACTGAATTACCTTGTCAACAGGACTTGGTAATGGGGCATGGATAACGCTAAAAAAAAAAGCGGACACAAAATGCATAAATGTTGTACTTGGACAATTTCATCAAAACTAAAACGTACATTTTACTATTTCTTATTTGGACATGAAATTATATGGAAAATCTTCTACAGTAATTTACTTTTACTTATCTCCTCACAAGCAAGCAAAGACACTCTAAAGCCTCACGCAAGTATTTCTGGATACTAATGATAAAAGGATGTTTAAATTAGCAATAAACCCCACAAAATTGTTGATAATGAAAGATGACTAAAATTATACCACTTGTGATTAGCACTCAGTGCAAACAAAATGTTAAAGTTTTTGGTTTCTACTACTCTTGGAAGATTTCTCAAAAATGGGCATATACATAGAACATGCTGTCAATATTCATCTGAGTGTCCATTAGCTTCACTTTAGTCAAGTCTATGTGCATTTAAAACACCCAAAATAGTAACCACAAATAAAGAAAGAGGGGAGGAGAATTTGCTTATTTGCTTTCTTTTTCTCTATATTCTTCTGTTTCTAATACCCATTTCAGTAGAGTAAACCACAGTCAGAAAAGCCCAACTACGTAAGAATTTTTTTCTTCTTTTAGAGAACTTTTTTATTCTTCATAGTTGTCTTAATTACTAAAAACAACAAGCAAATGAGGGTTTGTTTTTTTTTCTTATAATGCCTGCAAAAGAACCATGCACTCAGTTACTGGCTTTGCAGGATCACAGGAAAAGAAACTGCTCCCATTATGATTTCAAACATAATATTCATCAAATCCTCACAGTTCAATTTTGGTACATGTGAATACATATTCTTACTCTGATCGCAGTCGAGCTTCCATTCCATCTGGAAGGAACAGTTTGATTGTGGAGACTATACATCCATGGGTAACTGAAAAGAAACAAATACTAAGTCATCATGATCCATTACTACTTTAAGTTCAGTGCTTAATGTTATAGTAACCAAGCAAACTGTCTTAAGAAACCTTGAGACAGGCAAAGAGGAGGAGGCATGAACACCTCCAAGCACCAGTCCTGGGTCTGCCTTCTCAAACCTCCTCTGGACACAGGAAACATCATCATTACAAACTTGAAGAGATTATACTGTGTACACAGTCCTGGCTATGGAGCAGTTCCAGCTCCAACTCTTCCACGTGCAGCAATACCTGAAACTTGTCTTTACTACAGCAAGTTAAAAAAATGAATGTTTTGATCATAAAATGAGTGGAGGAATGCATCTTATCTGCGCCAATGGGAATGCAGAGGTATAAACCACACAATGAGTTGCCTTTTTGACAAGATCTCGACAAGCATATCCAGGGACTTAAAAGGTAACATGTCCAATTTGTGTCACCAACACTTACTTCAAGATCTGGAACTTGCCAAGCAATTATTATTTACAACCAAGGATCAAAAAGGAAATGCAGAGGAATTGTGTAGGAACCACTGAGAAGTACATCCTTTCGAACATCATAAGCAGCATTATTCAACACAACACATTTCTATTTTGGGATGCTTGTAGTGCACATCTACCGCATAGCCCTAGACAAGTGGCCTTTCATTTCAGAAGAGGACTTGGTCCTTGATGACTAAATTCAAGATTCTTTCAACTCGAGAAAGATCCTAAGGAATAAGAGGAGGAAATGCAATACTTGATTCTTACATCAAGTTCAAACTTTCTACACAATGTTTTAAAAAATGTTACTGATACCATTTTCAATGCCTTTGCAAACAATCAAATTATGTGTGAGTCTTGGTTGATTTTTTTTTCCCTGTATGGTTCTATGAATTGGGAAGTAAAATTATTTCCAGATACACAGAAAGATATTTGTACATTGTTCCCAAAACACTACCATAAGTGAGATACAAATGAGTGTGTGGCCACCCATCATGTAACACCACACCTCCAGCACCCCCACTAACATACAAATAGCTGGTCTCCTTTCTCAGTTATTAATATCAGTGAAACAGTTAATCTGGCTTTCAAAAAAAGGGCAATGGGCGTTTTAGATGGTAATACTCCAGGGAAATGAGACAGGTCTTTAAGGAAGCTACCTCAATAGAATCTAAAAATACAGGAGAAATGATTCAATGAAGACAAGCTGGTTTTAACCTTTATTTAGCTAATGCTTTGGAGATGTATTTTCCTCGCTAGAGCATCTTGTTTTTTTCAAGCTGACCTGGCAAAGTATTAAATTTACATGTCAGGGCAGAACAGATTAAACTGCAGGGTTTGGGATCTTTATTTATAACTGAATTTTTTTTGCAAAAACATTTTAAAGATACATTAGCAATATTAGCTGTACCCTGTAATACATAGCTTTCATAATGCAGAATTCTTTCTTTAAGAGGAAATCAGTGATTTTAATAAGAAAACATTAGGATACCTGATATTAAATACCAACAGACAGCTTTGCCTTTGTGTCACATATCAGGTAGGTCTGGTGTAAAATTATATAATTCTGAAGTTTTTCTGTCAACAGCTAGACTGACAAAAATCTCCTAAAATCTGCAGGAGCCTTATTTGTGTCAAATTAAGATATAATGGGCATCTAGCAAAAGGTCTCAAATAGACAGAGACTGGAAAAATGTACCAAGCATTTTGACAAACTTATAGAATTAAAATACTAAGAAAGGAAACAATATCCAAACTCTGCAGACTGACCTTTAGCTATCAGTTCATTGCAATTCAAAAAATAAGGAGAAAGCCTGAGGTAAAGCAACACAGAAAACATGAATACAGTACTGACTGCACGGAACAGCGGCAATGGTTTAAATTCAGGTCTATAGTATTTCTTTTGAGGAATTATCAATAAAAGGCAGTAAAGCAATTCCTGGTTTCCCAATGGAGCTGAGGAACCCCCGTTCCCTAGCTCACCCCCCCATCCCATCCCACTCACCTCCGGGCGCCCCGCGAGGCCTCCGCTCCCGCCACGGCGGCGGCACCGCCGCCATTGCGCAGCGCTGCCGCCAGGGGGCGCTCCAGCGCCAGCCACCGCGGCCGCCGAGTCCACCCCGCCCCGCGCGCGCTCTCCGGAGCGGGAACCGCTCCCTCCGTGGGTCAAACACCGCCCCGCATCCACCGCTCCCTCCGTGGGTCAAACAGCCGCCCCGCATCCACCGCTCCCTCCGTGGGTCAAACAGCCGCCCCGCATCCACCGCTCCCTCCGTGGGTCAAACAGCCGCCCCACGGAGTAAAACCCCGCTCCTGCTTCCATTTGCTGTTCCACACTTCAGTTACGAACTTGTTAGTCCCCTCCAAAACACGGAGCCGCCTCACATTTCACAGCTCCAAAACCCCCGAGATAGGTTCTGCTGCACTAGAGCACAATGGGAACACAGAAGCCATTTCCGTTTGTCTCAATTTTTGCTTCCTAGAGAGACAATTCGCCAGTGATGCTCTCATTTTTATTTTCACTCATTAAGGTGGTACCCAGCCCTGAGGAACCCCCCACAACCCTCGGGGGTCTGTGCACTGCCCTGCAGCACACACTGGGCTCCCCACTTGCACGACCTCCCTCCGACATCCTATGACAGAACAGATGTATGAGAGCTCCAAACCTAACTAGAAAAAAGTGCATAAACTACATTTGAACTAAAACATGTCGGTATTACTTGACCTTGATTTGCAATGCGGCTGCTCTTTTCCATGCAGGTAAGTATCACCAGTTAACTTGGAATGCTCTGGCACCGAGTGGGAAATTTAGAAAGTGCTTAAAGAATATAAACCACACTAACACAGAGAAAAGCACAACAAGATGTTAATAAATAAGTGCTGTACTAAGGAGAGCGTAATGACCAGGCCCCTGTGCTTGTCACTAATACAGCAAGTGGACAAACAAGGAAGCAGGAGGGATGAAAACACTTCTCACGGACCTGTTACTAACTCTGGCTCAGCAGCAGGAAACTGAGGAATTGGTGCTCATACCTGATAACCTGAAAAATCACATACTGAACATGTCACTATTTTAATGAACCAAATCCAGATCACATTTGCAAGGAAATTACTTACTAAAACACAGCCTGAAAAATAAAATAAATGTATTATGGCAATACTGATAGAATTCAGAATTTACATGGGCAACTACACTTACTTGTTCTGTCCTGTTCAATTACACACAGCAGATTGCTGAAATGTCTTGTGCAAGCAAGGCATTATGTAAATACCAGAGTGCAAAGTGCTTTTAAAGGGAATCACCAATGTAAAAACTACCTTCCTGTCTGTTTCATTACTAGAGTAGATCAACAGTAACATGGAAACGAACCGGTAAAAAACCTCATGTTTACATGCATTCCAACTGCATTCATAGGTAAACACCCTGTGATGATACAATCTTCATTCTCTGCTTGGGGGAGCAGAAAGGGAGGAAAGCAAACTTGTATTCTCCTCCTCATTAGCGAGCTCAACACATTCATGAGTAACGTAAGCACAGCTTCCATGTTCAAAGCCAGAGAAAAGTACAAGGAAGGCTGCATAATCTGATCACTCATTACACAAATGCCAGGTCACCGGCATTTGTGTAATGTATCGTGCTTTGCAAGACCAACATAAAACCACAGCAAATAACTACTACTGGCAAAAAATTCATGGCAAGAATTTGCTTACTATGAACTTTCCACAAATGTTTCCATGAACTAACTGCAATGTGCTGATAAAACCAAGTCTAGTCCAATTTTTCTTCCAACCAGATCTTGCAATAAAAATTGTTTTAGTCTAAATACACTTGAAGAAATTCAGCTTCTCTTAGCAAGGACAGCATCTCATCGAATTAATAACTGCAAGTTAATTAGATGCAGTGTATTCCTTTGACTTCTTCCATGTACACTGTTAGTATTCATAAATGTTTGCAATCACTTCACATGGAAACATTTTAAACAACTCCCAGGCAGTTTCAGCTAGGCATCCTGGAGTTGAATCTTTGCAACCATAATCAATTATAATAATTTTTGAGAAGAGTAAAACAATGTGATGAGACCTTCATTGCAATGAATCACTCAAAAATCCAACAGCTCTAAAAGCTCTCCATGATAAAATACCATCACCATTACTTAACAATGTTTTCTTTAAAGACATTCATTAACCCTCGTCTGATACTTCAGATGTGAGAATTACAATCCGGTCTGGCTAAAGACAAAATTCATGGGTAACAGAGCAGGTGCCATCTTCACGTTTTGTTCACTTAATGCACTTTAAGGAATTCTGTTGTGCTACGGTTTGGTTTGTTGGGCTTTGGGTGGGTTGACTTGCGAGAGGTTTCCTTAGATGGACATTTCTTTTATATGCTTGTTAAAAAGAACTTTTATCAGCCTTCCAATTCAATATTATTCTTTCATTATTCTCTAATAAACTTCTCTTTAAGGATAAACTCTATGAAGATCTTGTTCAGAAAAGTAGTAAAGGGGTGATGGCAATTGACATTTTATTGCCAAATCTGTGTATTACTGAGTAGGTAGGATTCTACAGAACATGGCCAGAAGTTCAATGCTTACCTATTAGGTAAGACCTATTAGGTAACTTTAAAAAGTCTTGACAAAACTTATTACAATCTGATAATCCCCATACAGACCAGTCTCCAGAGAGATAAAGAAATGGTTCCTGAAATACTATGTAATTTCAAAAGAAAAGACATAGAGGCTGCATTTTAATTCACACAGATACAGAGTCATTGCCTTAATACAAGATCTCCTGAGCATGCATACTGGGAAGAAGACAGTAAGAAAAACAAACCAAACAAAAATGCCATCACCATTTGTCAGCTGGCAACTTTTCTCTATTTTCATTTTAGAGTGCCTGCAGAAATCAAAATCAGTAGCTGTCAAAGAAAGAAACAGTGGATATCCTGAAAAGAATTAGGTTGGTCTGTTTCAAACCTAAGCTGACTACTTGATCAAGAAATTTCAGGTTCATACTTCTGCCACACTAAACCCTTTAAAGGGCTTGAAAGGGTTTGAAAGAAAGGTAATTACAATTATAATAATAAAATCCAAACACAAAAAGCCCAATACAGCACTACACACACATGCTTGTGTTGCACTTTTACAACTGCTGCTGTCAATTTCAGTGAGGCAATAGATGAACATGTGGCCCCAGTTGAGCCTCCTTTTCCAGACCTATACTTCCCCAGCACACGGTAGCATCTACACAGCCAGAGAAGAAAGTAGGCCATGGAAACAACCCAGTAAAGTCCATCTGGGGGCATGGGGGTAGAAATAGAGTCTGTATTTTCAGCAGACAAGTTTCTTGATCAGGTACCACATGGGCAGGGCTCACTGCCAGCACAAAGGAGAGAAGAAGTAACAAAAACCCAATCAACCGATTTTCTTACAATGGGAATGCCATTTAGTTTTAAAGACTGGATTGTAATAAGATGTTCTAAATAAATATACTTGAAAAGAAACCAAAGAATGATCCATACCCTTACCTTTCCGTGTGTTCTCTGTCACATCTACACCAAACTGGATGACGTCACCTGACATAATTTCACATGGTGGGCTTTCCTCAGATCCTCTACTCAGTCTCTGACTATTAATAAAGGTACCATTACTACTTTTAGTGTCTTGAAGATAGAACTGTAAAAAAACAAACAAAAAGAACAGTAAAATATCTGGGGAAAAATAAGACAGGAAATACAAGCACAAGTAAAATTTTATTTGTACAAAATTTATTTCTGTAAGATAACAAATGTATCAAACTCTAAACACCCTCATTAGGATGCAACACCTTACCATTATTAAGAAATATTTGTATTTGATTTTGAGTTAATGTATGATTGAATTCTAGCACATACACTACGCAAATAATTACTTACAAAGCCTGCCTGAACTACTGCCTGCAGTAGAGGATCACGTGTCATTAGCAACAACACCTTTTTGCCACATATATGTAACAATTCATATTTAAGTTGGTCAACATACAAAAATCCTATCTGCTCATACATTTAAGGTAACAGTATTGCACGACAAACATGCTGCAGGGAAGACTAGTACTGAAGGCCCAATGAGAACCTGTGGAAGAAGATAGAATTCAGGAATTGCAATAAAAGATCATGGTGAAACTTAAAACCAACAGGATGCTTTTACTTCTCAGCAATACTAGTTCACATCATTCACTCAATTTCAAATACTTTTGTAAATACCCATCTGCAGAGCTAATTAAATGTTAATAGCAACTTATTGAACCTGAAACTGCTTTTATGACACAAGACTTGTACTCAAAACTGCTGCATCTGAGAAGAGGTTACAAATGAATCACCTAACAGAAGACCAGAGTGACTGGCTATGAGTTGAACAGTGACAGCATAAAAGAGGGGACCAGAATGTTACTGACAGCCAGGTGTAACTACTGGAATAAGTCAATCTCACTACTCCAAGATAACAATAGCTACTACAGGAACTTGCTGGAATGGTGGAAATTGCTGGCTTCCTGCACTCATAAAGAATCTCATCAAGTCCCAAAGCAGGCATAAGGTTGGGGGAAAAGATGTTGTGTTCAGAGAAATGAATGTATTCCCATCTTTTTCTTATAAAAGCAGTTGACCTTTCTTTTTTTTCAGCATTCCATGCAAAATTTTCCATGCTTTTAATGGCCTCTACTATCGCATGCCCCAAAAAAACATGATACATAGCTCAAAACCACAGTGTCAAGGGGAAAGATGGGTTTTGAATGGAGTGAGAGCACAGCACCAGGGCTCCTCAGATCTTGTACTGGAAAATGACACTGAGTGTATGATATGGATCTTATATGGCATAACACAGTGGTCCTAAGCACAGAGCTGAATTCAATTGCATCCAGCGCACAGGACTCAGTAATCAAGGGGAATGCCAGCACAGGAAAGCTCAGGTAGGTGTTTGAAATGAAATGCAGTATCTGAAAAGAATGGAAAGCAGTATGTGAAACACTTCCCCCAACAGATACGCCTTAGATCTTCAGTTGAAGAAAAAGAATACAGTTATCAGTCATAAACTGGTAAAGATGAAGGTAAACATAAATTATGGAGAGATCAAGAAATTAAGACTGTATTCACTGTATTAATAATCAAACCCACTCTAAATAACACTCTCCATATTATGAAATACTACCTATTAACATAATAGTACATAATATAGCTTTTACAAGTTATATGCTTAAAAGCCAATCAAATTAATTAGCTTGTTAATTTAATGGTCTGCAAGTACTGAACCCTCTCATGGTTCATTGCAGAGGTAATTATTTCTTGCTTCCTGTTTGTTTTGAATTAGCTTTCTTCTTCATTTGAAAATTCTTCTGTTATGAAAAAGTGAGTCACAGGCAAGGAGAAACAAACATGCCTCTGCTTATTTGCTCTTCTCCACCCTTTACTTCTTTGTGCATACCTGTCTTTTATCCCTTCCAACGTTTTGATTAATCATTGCCCCTTGTAACCACGTTTTTGCAGAATCTGCAAATGGGACTCAAAGAAGATAGCACAAGGAAATACAGGACAGTGACTGCAGGAAAAGAGGTGCAACAGAGATAACTTATAAAGTATCAGGAGACACAAAATTCAAACTGCAAAAGGACATTTATAAACAAATGTCCACAGAAAATACACATTACATTTAATATTATGTAACTGATGTCCGCTTAAGTGCATAGTACTGAATTGCATTATATAAATTTTAGAAATGTGGTGCTCTTCAAGTCTTTTCATCCTGTTTGTAAATACTCTTCTTCCTGCATCTAGTAAAGAAGCAAATACCAGCCACATGTTAATGGCTGATATCCAAGGAAGGGAAAACACACTGCCTTCAAATCTTGCTATAAAGGATTCAGTTATTTTTCATGTAGCCATCCCTCGGGAACCCACTGAGCCAGTTCCTTTCAGGAGGCAAATTCAAATGTTACTTCCATGGTGGTTTTCACTAGTTCAAGTGATATTTCTCAAAGGTCAATCTCTTAATCTCTTTTGTGTAATTTCTAAAGCTATCTTCAGGAAATAAAATGAAGTGCAAGCCGTGAAACAAATGTGTCTATACATTAACTAGTAGTTATGGCAGTATACTGGTTTTTAATGTACTATTTAATTATGCGGTGTTACAGAGGGTTCTCTGATTCCCAAACCAATACCTTTTATGCAGCAGCTGTGGAACACAGCACCTTCTGTGAATCCAGCACCGCTTGTCCTTCCTGCTCCCAGCGCAGCCCAAGCTTAGGCAGCAGTGCCAGCTCACAGAGCAGCGATGAATCCTGCCCTACCCAGCTCTCACTGCTGAGCTGTGCCACCACCTCGTCACTTGGACTGGCTCAGGCACTTGTTTAGTCACTGCAAACCAGTTTCGAGCTGATGCAAGGAGGAGGTGCTTAAGCCAGTGCTGCCAGAAAAAATGGTAGCATATACTGGCCTAATTATACTTGCTTTTATGATTCACTCTCCAGAGCAAAGTCCCAGCCCTTTTGTACCTCATATTAACAATGAGTCCAATGTAGAGCAGAGATGGCAGCTCACGCACATTCAAAACAACTCAGCTTTTGAGAACTGTTAAAGTATCTCCATATCCTTAATTCAAGGGATAGCTGTATATATTGTTCCAGTGCTCGTTTCCCCTCCTTTCTTAAAAAATACAAGGTAACACACAAAGTATTAAGAAACTTATGGTCCATTACCATAACTGCTCAGACAAAAAAAAAAAAAGTCCTAGCCTGTATTTCTTATTTAGTAATTTACTGTTCCTTCCCACCTACACATCATTAATAAGATCAGTTAACTGCAGACACCTTACCAAGCTGCTTCCACAAAATTTGTGAAGATTTTATTCTAAACTAAAACTTGCAGGTCATGAGTACACAAAAACTTCTCCAGTACAGTCCATCTTCCTTAAGACTGTATTATGGAAGTTTCAAAAAACTACAGATTTTTGTTTCTCTGTTTTGCAAGGAATTATGTACTTATTTCACAGATTTTGTATTTATAATACTTCAAGTTACTGTTCAGTTTTGCCAATGGAACAAATGTACCTCCTCTGCTCTGACCTATGGTGCATAAAAATCACATTCCTTCTTTTAGGTCAATGACTCAGAAGAGCATCAATAACCTGCTAAATCTGTTCGTGTGTTATTTTCATGCAGTTAGATACCTCTATGATTTTCCCCCTACAACAAATTCCTAGTATTTTCTGATTAGAGAAATAGAACATTCCTCTGTAGTAATCCCAAACCATAATACATCAAAATTAAGCACAAAAATTATGTTAATTCTAACTGATATTAGGAAGTTGCAAATTGCTATGCTCCAGGAGGACAGATTTTAACCTAACTTACAGAAATGTGTTCTTCGAAGTAATAAAATCAACCAGCAATAACAAACACATTCTGTTTAATGATCACGATTGTAACATCTTCCAGCAGGCAGGTTGAAGAGAACTCCTTAATTAGATTGACAACTGAGAAAGCCATGAAGTGTTCTCTTTCCCAAGCCATATGTAGGCCTGATACAGGATGAGACACTTCTGAAGGACCTCAGAGAAGACAAAATATGGGCTCAAAATTTTATAGAAAATTTGAAAAGGAAGTAGCACACTTCTTCAGTGACTTGATTACTTGGATTTAATTACAGTAGAACTACAGGAACAAACAACTGACCAGCTTTTTAATACTTCTAATATTTGCTATTTCTATGTACAGCCATCCTTTGCCATTTTAAGAGCACATTACTGCTACTCCATCTAACCCAGCTTGAAACTTTAGTTCAGGACAATTATTCTGAGAACTACAGTGAGGAGAATTGCTGGAAAACTGAGGCAGTTTGTACACAGAGATGTCAGATTCAGTATATGAAGAGGAATAACTTCTACATCAAAAAATGCAGGAAGAAGAAACCATCACATATAATTAAACCCACTTCAGCCTCATTCAATAGCTGAATTAATAATTAAGTAAATAAGTACCAAAATGTAGGCTATTGTCTTTTATGCAAAGTCAAAAATTAATATATTTTATTTATTAAATAAATTTTCACTGCCTAAACAACTAGTGCAGAAAAAGAACCCCAATTTCAGAATCTCCTAGTTTACCATTCTTTTTCTCACCTCTTATTTCCTTTGTGAAAGGAGTATGCATGACTCCCACGAGCTTCAGGGTCCTATTATACCTTTGTGGCTTTAGCTTGAACCAGAAACATTTAAATCATTTTGTCAAATTATGAACTATGACCAGTAAGGAGATGGCAGCTTCTTTTTTGCCATGGTAACCACCATAAAGGGGCAGTAAGGCTGTTAGCCAGAGCAGTTAAACCATAAAATGCTGCACTTAACAATGAAAGATTCTTCCCCCTACTCACACTAAATAATCATTGAATATTTAATGCAGGCATTGTAAATCCACCTCCTGAGTACTAAAGCTAATACTCAAAAGCAGTAAGTAAATAGGGATCTAGAAATTGGAATACTTGCCCTGGGGTACTACTTCACTAAGCAGTAATGCAACTGAGTTCATTTACTCATTGCTTGCTGAGAATTCTACCAGGAAGCGAAATACACTGTGCACAAGTCCAACTGTGCAAAGCCAAAGACTTTAAAATGACATATACCAAGGTCAAACCAACATCGCCAACCTTTGTCACACTGGCTAGAAATGTTTTTCTCTCATATTATTACAAGATTATTTTATCTTATTTGGAGTCTTAACACTGACAATTTTCTTATTTTCAGAGCAGCACTCTACTAGCAGAGTACACTCAGCAGACCATACTGAATTCCAGGTCAGTCTTTTGGCTGTACGATAGAGAAGTTCAAATGCTAAATTATCTCCAGATCCAATTGATTGAGTTCCTCATTTTGGTCCGCTTAGACAGATTCTAAATTCCTTTCCTCTCACTTGCCTAACTCCACCCACCTATCAAGGAAGTAGAAGTATTTGTCTACATAAGCAAGCGTAATTCACAGGGTGGGGTACATCAAGCAAAATTGCTCTTCTATTTAGTTTTCTGTTTCTTAAACACATAGATCTAATAGCTCTTTGCTTATTAAACCCTGCTCCTTCAACTAAGAAACAAAACTAGTGCATTAACTTTTTAGTTCTTATGAAAATTCTTTTTAAAATTATTCTAATTACCCCAGGCAGGCACCCACTATGAAACTGAAAACAACCAGCTGTGAAGAAAGGGATTTTCCAGTCAGATTTAACAGAGTGAAGGAGTGGCAGTTGGTTTTTCAGGGACTGTAAGCATTGGCTGTCTGAAGTGAAGCAAAACTTGCTAGTAGTTTTCAGTAACTTTACTAAAAAATAATAAACTTTACCACTTTTTCTATGCAGTGATAATTAAAAAAAAAGGATAAAAAATTAACATTCTTTGATATAGTAACGGACAAAAAAAGTCAAGGTGTTCTTAACTCCAAGTGTAAGCCTAATGTAAATCCAGCTACACTGATGAGAAAAGGTTAAAATCTTCAGCCATCCCTAGGAATCCAATGCTATCCTTCTAAACTTGCCAGTAGTACAAAGGGGTAGAGGGAAAAGGACAGCAGGGAATATGCTCTTCTGCCGACCAAGTTGTTCCTGTGTCTGTTTACACCTTGAAGTTTTCTTGTCTGTACTGCCAGGACAACCCTGCTAGTTGCTCATACTTATTGTCAAGAAAATAAACTGTGCCAGTAAAAGCAGCTTTGTGCCAGCATAACTGAGCGTGGGTAAAAACACAGTTTGGCCTTTCTAGACACATTATTTGAGGTGCTATAAAATGCCTGTATTCCTTGCCATGTTCTGGTTGTTCAAGTGCTTTGAAGTTCACTATATGCTCTGTCACTCAGCTTAATTTTTGTGTGAGGGGTCAACAGACTTTGCCTGAAAAGGACACAAGGACTATGACAGGGAAGGGAGGATGGATTTGTGGTGAAGAAGAGGAAGCAGCTTAGGTAGGCAGAAAGGCAATGCCTAGCACTGAGAGGCACCAACAGATTAACTGTGCATAAAATGTGTGTTTGGCTACAACCCTGAGTTGCTCTAGTGCCTTCCTCAGTAGCAAAATGTCAACTTTCTCAACAGAACAAAGCAAATATGTTCAAGTTGCACCCGCGAACATTTCAGCACAGGCTTTTTTTGACATATGACTTTGCAATGCTTATTTTAACTGCTAACTTTTACAGATACACCTATCAGAACTTTAAATTCTGGCATATTAAAATCATTAACAAAAAACACAAAAAGGTATGTTTGTAGACTCAGTGCCACCTCCTATATGATGTGTCCATTTAAGCATTGCATTTACTTTCTAAATCACTATTCAAACCACAGGCTTGCTAGTAGTTGCAACTCAACTTATTTGTCTGANGTTGCATTTTTCCAAGTAATTCGTACTAAGAGAATGACAGAAGATGGCTGAAAGTTTAAGTGTAGGACCTCAAACTGTATCACAATCCAAGTTCTCTAGTTTAAAACAAAAGCAAAAATCCATGCTCACAATTCAAATTTTGTGCATGTATATGAAAATGAGGAGAAAAATCTCTACTGCTTGTGTCCAAAAGTTTGTGTGATTATGGATTGCTGCCCTCAACTTTAACCCATAGTCCCCCCACCTTTCAAAACCATTACACCATTCCAGACTGGTTTCCTCAACTCACATGTGATAATGGACAAAAGGAATGAGGCAGTTGAATCAGGATGGTTGGTGGTGGGTTGTCTGCTCCTTAGCAGTAACAGAAAGCAGCAAAGTTGGCTTGATGGCAGGGACAGCTGAAAACCCAGTGCAGTTTCAGAACTCCTATCACTTTCAGTTTGCTTAACTTGGTTGGTATGTAACGATGACCTGAGCTAAAAATGAGCAAACTTCAGAAGCTGGTTTCTGAGCCATACACTCACACCTCCCACAGCAGCAGCATCAGTCAAGAACAGAATGGCAGAAAGCAGGCTGCATTTACAGTGTCAACCACCTGACTTCCGTCAATTGTAATATGTCAGAATCAGTACATAAATTACGTAACTGTACTTATAAGTACAGTTCACAACCAGAACGTGAAGTTCTCTGTATTAGGAGACAACTGTTTCAAGCTGAATTAAGAAAATTAAGGAAACCATGACCTACATCATCCTTGCTTTCATGAAATACATGTTTTTTCATAAAATGTAGTTCTGGGTTCCTCAGTCCAGGAGAGACACGAAGCCCCTGGAGCAGGTCCAGCAGAGGATACAAAGATGATTAAGGGACTGGAGCATGTCTCTTACAAGGACAGGCTGAAGGAGCTGAGGTGTTCCGCCTCGAGAAGGGACCTCACCCATGTCTATCAGTATCGGCTGGGAAGTGTCAGAGGATAGAACTGGGCTCTAATCTGTGGTACCAGGCAATGGGACACGAGGCAATGGGCAGAAACTCATGTCCAGGAAGTTCCACCTGAATATGAGGAAGAACTTATTCATTCTGCAGTAACTGCACACTGGAACAGATTGCCCAGAGAGGCTGTGGAGTCTCCCTCACTGGAGATATTCCAGAACCATCTGGACACAATCCCGTGCCATATGCTCTCAGATGACCCTGCTTGATCAGGGAGACTGGACCAGGTTACCCACTGTGGTCCCTTCCAATCTGAACCGTTCTGTGATTCTGTGAAAATGTAAACAAGTAAACAAATTGCAGTACAATTCCTGAATCCCTCAACATCAACCAGTGCAGAACTGTATGAACAGCACTACACTCACTTGCAGGTGGCTTTTATTTATTAGTTTTGAAAGGAACTATCAATGCTCCAAACACCTAAAACAAGAAAATATCTGGAAAAAACCTCAGCAGTGTTATGGTGATAGCAGTTTATACAGGGAAAGAATCCTTCATATAAGATCATAAATACAGCACATATACCAATACTGAAGTAACAGATTAAACTGAAAACAAAGCTTTTACTCTACAATTGTGCACTAAGACTGTGCACAACCAATGTGAATGGAAACATCACAAAGGATGGCTCTCCTTGATAACCTATGCCTTCACCCTCCTTCAGCAGAACTGGTAGCATTTAAGTAACACACGAACTATTTTCTAGAAACAAACATTT
>VYZR01023674.1:2781-20427 GCA_013400675.1 Oxylabes madagascariensis
ACAAAAAAGTAGCTGAAGAATGTTATACAATTTTAGGTACTGCATCTGAACGTTCAAAACTGAAGAAACGTTCACGGTACAGCATTTAGTGACAACAGCAGATTCATTTGTTTCAGCCCTCGTAGCCAGTTTTGTGGGCTGTGGTCTGTCCTCCTTCAGACAGGCAGTGGACGCAGAGAGCCGGACCAGTCACCCTAGAATTTTCCTGTGGAACAGATCTTCCCATAAGTGCTGCTGTATTTCTCATGCAAAACATTCACTACTGCCTTAAGTCCAAGGCTGGCTTCTTTTGGAGCCCATTGTTGTCCTACTGTGCTTCCCTTCACTGCACTTAATTCAAAGTCATTGACTTGGGTGGATGGGTAGTTGCAGGATCAGAGTAGCTGATGCTCTCAGCTGTGATGCACAGCTCTGGTTAAGCTCTTCTGTGGAGCCTGTGTGGAAGGCAGGAGCTGCCTGCCCCTGCAGTAACTCTTGAGAGGTTTCAGAGAAGCTGCTTGGATCCCTTGGGTCATGCCGTGGACAGGGCCCTGTATGCAGGAGTGCTGCAAGTTTGCTCAAAGGTAGTGAGGGGTCTGGGCCTAGAGGAAACAATTAACAACTGCTGCAGGGAATCTGCATCACTAGAGCACACAGTACCTCTACGAGCAGGTTTTCAGAACATACTGCTAAGGCAAAAAGGGTTTCCTGGCATCAGTTTGGATGGGTTTATTNGTACAGTTTAGAAACTTCTAAAAGAAAAAAAAGAAATTGTTTTATTTAATTTTTTTTTCTTTAAAGAAATTGCATTCTTTTAATTCTTAGAGATTTCTGAGTCTATTAAATATCTCACAGGGCACTGGGAAGCTTCCATGTCTAGCTCTGGTGAGACACTGGATCTGAAGTCTGCCATTGGTTCAGACTTGTTTATTGCCTGTCTTACACCTCTGGTCAATGCAATTTAAAGCAAAAGAACACAAGGAAAGTATCGTGGTTTGGTACAACTGAAAGAAAAGGTCTGTGATTAAGAGATAATTTGGAAAGTTTTCCAGTTTTTAAAAGTTAGATGTGGTCCTTGAAGGAGACTGGGAGGATCAAGGATAGTCAAAATATGAAATGACATTTACCTTCAGTACATCAACATTATTTTTCATCATGCAAAGTGTTTGTTACTTGAGTGCCCTTTCAAGAGCACTGCTCTTCAGAGTCCACAATCTGCATGAATCAGGCCCCAGAAGTTATGAGAACTTCTACTCTGTGACCTCCACCAACAGGACAGCTGTTTTCTCTGGCACAGTGAATATTGGCATTTTATGTGCACGGCCCAGCAGGCAAAGGGCTGCTCACAGCAGCTGTGCCATAGCCATACACCATTCATGTCTGCAAGGTTTAAGATGCTTTCAGACACTGGCATCCTAAAGGCAGCATGTCAGATATTTTCCAGACACATTCTCTGTGCCACAGAGACAGCAACAGAGACAGTAACAAAGTGCCACTACCGCTGTCAATGAAAAAGACAACTATAACTGCATCCCTTCTTCTTGTCCCTTAATAAAGGCAGTGGGGAAAATGCCGGTATTTTGACCTCTGGACCCAACTACTAAGAAAAGCAGGATGTTAATATGTGTATACACTAAGTGTGTGTGTGTGTGTGTGTGTGTGTGTGTGTGTGTGTGTGCAGCTGACATGCATGCTCACAGCAGTCAATTAGTATCAGGTGTGTTCCACGGGACTCTTCACAGTCCTGGCGCCTTGACTGCTCAGCCTGGTGACCTGGCTCTGATCCTTCTGCACCCACAGTTCCCTGCATTTTAAACAAGGAGTTGTGACAGTGTGTATCCCTGAGAGTCAGGATACAGCAAGAGTAGGTACACAGAGCATAGAGCTGAGAAGTTATCCTAGATCTTAGTGATGAGAGAGCACCTACACAAAGAGTTGGCAATGTTAAACCTTGCAGTAAAATTTATTATCTCAATTTTCCATTAATACATTTCACTGAGGGTCATGATTGCACTCGTTATCCTAATTCCACAGACCAGAAAACCAACTAAGCAGTGAGAGGAGTGCAACACTGCTGCTATCCTCCAGCAACAGAGATGGAAAGGGATCTCATATATTTTTAGTTCTATTCTAGTGCACTAGTCCTCTGGCAGCCTTATCATTGCACAGATTGAGAGCTCTACTCCAGGTCACACAAAGAGACAGGAGAGCCTTTGCATACAGAAGTATGTAATGTAACACAAATTAAATTCAAATATATCATATTGGAAACACACATACAATTGAATATGTGTAAATCAATCTGGAGACTAAATCTTTATATTAAGAGATTTTCAGTCACTTAGATCCCCTAAAGGGAAATGAAAGGGAGAATAAAGTCACCCAGTTCCGTGCACCCAAAATAGCAGGGCAAAAGCCCATCCTAGGTCCTCCCTCTGATGAGGACAGGGCAGATCTTCCGAGAGCAATTCAGGGTGTTGATTCTCTGGATCAATTCCTCTGGGAGCCTTTCTCTGAATAGTGACAGGATGTGTTGGTGAAACTAAGGAAGCAGTGAGTTAATTTGGATGATAAAAGATAACTGGTAAAGATAACATCTTAATACATCCATGGCTTTTACTCAACACTAGCTACTGAATTTTTTGCTTTATTTTCTCTGTCACTTTAATTCTAGTCAGTCAATTGAC
Organism: Oxylabes madagascariensis; assembly: GCA_013400675.1. Classification (NCBI taxonomy): domain Eukaryota; kingdom Metazoa; phylum Chordata; class Aves; order Passeriformes; family Timaliidae; genus Oxylabes; species Oxylabes madagascariensis. The sequence continues at coordinate 5,448 of VYZR01023674.1, forward strand.
TCCTGGTCAATTTTAGAACTGCTAAGTGAGGTTATGCAAATCAATCTATTCCCAGCTCAGTATAAGGAGAATATACAGACTTTGGATTGGTTTGGGGAAGGATAGGGTTAATCTTATTCATGGCAGCTCCTATGGTGCTATGCCTCGGATTCATGATGAAAACAGTGTTGAGCACACAGGGATGTTTTAGCCACTCTGATCAGTGCTTGTGCATCACTGTTTCTCATGACAACAGGGCTAAGGGTGCACAAGAGGTTGGGAGGAGACACAATGGGGACAACTGACCCCAAGTTACCATGGAGATATTCACATCATAAGGTGTTGTGCTTAGCAATAAACCTGGGAGAAGAAGGAGGAAGGGAGAACATTTGTAGTGATGGCGTTTGCCTTCCCAAGTCATCAACACATGTGATGGAGCCCAGCCTTCCTGGGATGGCTGAACACCTGCTTGTCCATGGGAAGTAGCGAATGAACTTACTGTTTCACTTTGCTTGTGCACACAACTGCATTTATTGTTAAATTGCCTTTATCTCAAAACACAAATTTTTTCACTTTAATCCTCTCAACTCTCTCTCTCATTCAGCTGGGAGAGANTGGGGACAACTGACCCCAAGTTACCATGGAGATATTCACATCATAAGGTGTTGTGCTTAGCAATAAAAGCTGGGAGAAGAAGGAGGAAGGGAGAACATTTGTAGTGATGGCGTTTGCCTTCCCAAGTCATCAACGCATGTGATGGAGCCCAGCCTTCCTGGGATGGCTGAACACCTGCTTGTCCATGGGAAGTAGCGAATGAACTTACTGTTTCACTTTGCTTGTGCACACAACTGCATTTATTGTTAAATTGCCTTTATCTCAAAACACAAATTTTTTCACTTTAATCCTCTCAACTCTCTCTCTCATTCAGCTGGGAGAGAGTGAGTGAGCAATCTGGGTGGGAATGAGCTGCCAGCCAGGGCTAATCCACAGCATCTTCTAACACGCATGTTACAGTATATTTTTCCTTGGCACTTGTACATGCACACCTATCATGTCACAGCACAGATGTGCTTAGAAGTCATTGACTTGGTATTTTTGAGATTTCCCAGCTTCTGTCCTCAAGGGTGAGATGTAGGTTAATACTGTTTTTCAGAGTCTTAGATACACAATCTAAGAAAAAACAAATGAGCCTCTGAAGGGCACATTTTTTGCTACTGTGAGCTAGGAATTGAAGCTGTGATGCGTATTTACCAAAGGAAAAGCTAGTAGGCATTCTGGTTAAAAGGTACTTTTTCCAACCTTAGTGATTCTATGATTCTACCTCAGCTAATATCTGATGAAGCAAATGAACAACCTACAGAAACTGGAAGCCAAATGAGACAGGTTTTATGATTGCACTGTATACCTATCCAGTTGATAGTCATCATTAGAGACAAGTGCATCAGCAGGGAGAATTTGTACAGCTTGTTTGCAATATGCAGTGAGCACAAAAGCTTGATGGATCCTTATGCTGGCAGAGCTTTGATCTAATGAGCACAAATCAAAGACTGAATTTTGGATATTGAAATATTTGATCAATGACCAGAGACCTCTGCCACTCTTTTGGTAACAAATGACTCATCATATGCCAATGCAAGCAATTCACTTTCTGGTTTTGTGATGGCTGTGCAGGCAGCATTGCTTTCAATTCCCTCCCCAGAACACCCCCAGTGGCAAAAGCTGATGTTACAAGCCAGTTGATGGCCACCTACAAAGGTAAGCTCAACTGCAATTTGCTGCTGTTGGAGTCTGTAAAGATAAACCTGTGCTCACCAGCTAAAGGATAGGTCCCATAAGTTCTTGAAGAGATTACTCAATGCACACAGTGACCAAATTACCTCTTTCTAACAAAAAATAATTTTCTTTACCCTTTTGAAACTATGGCAATTCCATCCACTCCTTTTGGCTCACGTCTTGGTATGACTCCAAGTGTGAGCTGCAGTTCATTTTCTCCAAGGCAGAGAAGAAAGGACTTGCTGAAATTACTACAACAAGGCATAAACCATCTTTGGACACTGCAAATACTAAAATTTTACATGGGTTCAAGGAGAAATAGAAATTCATAGAAGACAAGTCCACTGAGGACTGCTAAATTCAACCATATGTAGCTCAGAAACCCCTGAGCTGCAAGTGGCTGGCCGCAAGGAGGGTATTTGGGGAAAAGTACTGAGTATGCCTGTTTTCTTTGTATACTTCTTGGCTCATATTGGAGGCAGGATACAGTGCTAATAAGAACGTTGCTCTGATCCAGAATGGCTGCTCATGTATGTTGTATTAGTTAAATAATCACATCTTCCATGCAGACAAACTGTCTGCAATTAAAGTCAATTTGTAGTTTCCTGGCTAGTTTCAAAACTGTAGCAAGTATTTACAGCCTCCACTTTCCCTGACCCTGAATGACCTGACAGCGCAAGCTCCCTGCTTGTGGCTCTGCTGCTTAACCTGGTGTTCACAGCTTGTTCTTACCCTGTGCCACAGCCGGCATCAAGCCAGCAACACTCTGGTACCTCGTGTCTGCATGGAGAGCTGGGCCTGGAAACACATCTGGCAGTGACAGGGTGTGGTGTGCTTGTGTGGCAGAGCCTTTCGCCAGCCAGGCCGACCCCTGTGACTCCCCAGCCCGGCCCGGGAGCCCCCAGGGCCGGTGTGCGGGGCAGAGCCGGCAGCGGGGAGCGAGGGCAGGGGGACTCCTCGCACCAGCGCTGCCACCAAAGCAAACCCGGCGGGACCGCAGCCGGGGCTGCTCGCCATCGTCACTTCTCCTGCAGCTTCCGACCCACCCTTTGATCCTTGCCATAGCCCTCAAGGGGAACATGACTTGCACTTTGAAAAACACTGCTGCAGCACAAGCGAGCTGAGAGGGGGAGGCCGCTGGCAATGTGCAGCTGTAAATCTGGGTTAAATGATGAGTTATCCCGGATTAATGGCTGCTTGCTGTTCAGCGTACAGCGGCAAATGTGACCCATTCACAGCAGACATATATTTGTTTAAATTAGCCTGCTAAAGTAAAACCCAAATGTAAGTGAAAGCAAAAGCAAGGCCTTGGGCTTTAAAAGGACGCCAAACAGAAGGAGCATATACATGTTAGCTTTCTGGGGAGAAGATATTCTTTCCTTAAGCAGAAACAAGTGCAGAGATGGTTTCTGGCCAACCAATGCTAGAAATCAAGATTACAATTTTTGCTTTATCTAGATTTACTGCTTTGTGCTTTTTTTTCCCAAACGAATAGCCACAGTCCTTCTCCCTGACTTATTTTCCCCTGGGTAAAATAGAGCATAGTCCTTAGGGATGTCAGCTTCTGGAATAGTAGTAATCACTTATAATGACCATGTGCAACCATTACTGTGTAGGCCATCTGATTCTTGTAACTTTTTTTGTTATACAACACAAAACAATAAAAAGGATATCATCCCTCTGCCATCAAAATTAGAAATGAAAATTGAAAATAACACTAAACTATTTCACAATATTTCGCAGAAAATGCAGCTTTCCAGCTGAGGGTGGAAAATAACAACACTGACTGATAATTACAGTATAAATATATCATCAGATAATTAACATGTCTTGACTGGGGGATGAGTTGAAATGTGTCTGGCAAGGTCAGGAGCATATCAACCTACTGAAAACTAACCCATTTTTTGAAAGTTCTCTCCATTGAAAAATTCTCCTTAGATTGTCAGTGTGGCTCCCTGCAACATCTTGGGTGCTACACCACGTAGGATTCACTGAGTCCTAGCCACCTACCAGGGAATTTCTGAAGACTTCTGCCACATCTGCTGCCCAAGCAGAATGCAATCTGGTTTTACCTCATTCAGTAAATGGGCATATTTGGAAAAGCAAATCACTTGGCAAGTGAGAAAATACTATGATGCACTCCACTGTTTCATGTAAAGAGACAGTATGAAATCAAATTAAGCCTTTTTTTTGGGAAAAGTATATTGGAAGAGAAATTAAGCCCAAAGCTAAAGAAATATTCTCAGGGAATTAAATATAAAAGCATTCCTTTCTCTGGAATATGCTTTTCTACTCTTTTGTCAGAATGTTCTGTATTTGGCATAGCGTAAAGCTCCAGTTCTCATAAAGACTTTGAGACAGGCAATGTTGCTGAAAGATCTGTGTGGAACCCTGTGGAAAGAACCCTGTGTGGATTGGGACTTATTCCTTTCTATTTTAACAAAAGAAAATATAATATTTTTTCTATTGTTGTGTGATCTAACTCATTACTGTTGAAAATGCTGAAAGTTGTACCAGTGTCTATTCTGAGGTCCAGTTGGATTTATAGCTGATTGCACAGAGTCTGGGGAAACTGCTATTTTTTGTCTCATAAAATAAATCCCTAGAATGTGTGGGTAACCTCATAGCACAGGATAAGGGAGCAAAGTTGGCTGACAGAATGGAATGGTTGGACAAGACCAGCCTGAGCTGATACCCCCCAAAAGACACAACCAGCTTTTCCAAGAATAGGTGGGAAAGGAGGTGTACAATTGTCCCAAGTTATTTTTTGCTACCCAAGAATTGACTAATGAGAAGGCCAAAATGTCTCATTCATACAGATGCATATCCATAGAAATCATCTGCAATGCAGATAGACAACAAGAGGTACCAAAAAACCATGTAAAGTTACTCCTGAGTCCTAGACAAGAGCAGGTCCCAAGAAACAGGGAAATTCAGTAGTTTTGGTAGGTTCTGTACTGACACCGTCGGGGACTGATGACCTTTCATAAGCCACTGTGTGGGTACAATAATAGAATATGACAATAAATGGGTACTTCATCTTTGTTGCCAACACTCTTTGCCTTGCAGCTTACAGGTAGTCTTTCCTTCTGAGGAGCAAAGAACTTCAGCTAGGGCCAGTTCATCTCAGTGAATATCAGCTGTTTCTTGCTCTGATGCAAAACTCCTCTTGGAGCGCAAAGAAAGGGAATTTTTCTTCATTTTTTCAGCAATAGAAAAGAGGATGCATTGACTGTGGGTGAAACAGGTGGAAAAACCAAGTGCAAGAGAGGGTTTCAGAAAGCTTCATCTGTACCATGGTCTAGATATGTACTAGTAGTGTAATTGATATCTAACAACCATACATTACGATGGACAGGAAAGGCTGATTTTCACACAGTTTTGTTTCCTACAGGGGAGAGTTTTCTTTGTCGTGGATGGCAGAAATGGGACCTAATATCACTACAACTGGAGTGGCTGCCACAGAGTTGGCTGCCATACCTTAGCCTGGTTTACAAAAATATCAGACTGGAATGGCAAAGTTAAAAGATCACCCAAGATATTATTCCCTAGCCATGAAAATAGGTGTTTGAAAGCATTCATCACTTTATTACCACTTTGCAACATTCCAATGTGTTTTACATTTTTTCTTACTGTTATTAAATATGCCACTAACATTTCTTATGATTAGAAAAGAATATATTAAGAAAAACACATTCTGAAATACTTTGTAAACTTTTCTACAACTTCTATAGTTTGTGTGTGCTACCTATAACTACCCACCATTCATTTATTTCCTTTTTTCCTTCCTGTGATGCTATTTGTTACCTAATCAGCCCTCAAAAACTAAATGCTGGATGTGCTTCACCATTATTCTATAGCTTCTAAGAGACTTTTTAACATTTCATGTTATAAGATGCCATTATAACTTAGTTAAACTTTTACACATTCAGTTGCATTTTCCATGCCTGATGTTTGTTCCAGGCCGTTGCTATTCATGTGTTTTTAAATTTTAAGAGTCATGGTTCAATTGTTTCTAAGAGGAAAGTTAGGGAAAAATAAGTTTTGCCCACATATGAAGAAATCAGGCCATTTCTTGTACGCAATTTGTTTAATACTTTAAAGAATGTATATAAAATTTGGCAGGGGAAGGGGAATTCCTGCCAGGAGTCCTTTTTGCTGTCTTTGTGAAAGCTTTTTTAAAAAAGGCATTTCACACATCCTTAGTAAAGCCCTTGATTTTCTAGTATCTATGATCTCTGGAGGCTCTTGCCCCACAAAGCATGGTCAGCGCTCCCTAGGTGGGCCCTGCTGCCAAGCCACGCTAGGGCTGCTGGGGTCAAGACAGCAGTGGTGGCTCAAAATTCCTCTAGACTATGCACAGGAACTTAAAGCAAGGAGCCTCTTTCTCTCTCTGTGAATAACATGACTGCCAACAGTATAGAAGAGGGAACCCACTGAAGCAAAATCAGTAGCAGTATGTGCTGGATAGTATGAATAAAAATAAGTAGTTGAAAGTAATGGATCTAATGACAGACTGAAAACAGTGCTGTGTTGATGCCTGGATGAATGGAGAGGCAAGTGGCTGAAGGAAGAGTCAGTGGGATCAGACAAGAAACAAAAGGCTTGCCAAATTCAAGGGTTTTTTCTTGATTTTCCTGTTAAAACTGAAAAATGTTATGTCTAGAACCTGATTTCTGATTTTTATATTACTCCAGTCCAACAATGTTTCTGAATTCAAGTGGAGTTACTCTCATTTTTTGGTGGCAGTATGTAGAGCAGAATTGGCTCCTCCAGTTGCACAGGAAAACTTTCTGCTTTTCAAATGCACCAGTAAGAGTTATGGCTTTTCATGTGGCTATTGCAGATGTGTTCAGCCCTGGAACACATCAAGTTGTTCTACAAACTTACAACAGTTTTCAAATGTCACCTGCATCAAACTAGGATTCTTTTAGCAAGAACAGTCAAACAGGGCAGAAATGCATGACCCTCCCAAAGCTTTAAATCATGTTCTTCCAAGTGAATAATGACATATTTAATTTGCTGCATTTTTCTTTATCTTGAAGAAGCCTTCATAGCAGGTGAAGAAAAGAAGCAAACCAGTTGCTTATCAGACAGGTTAAGCCATACAGAAATGTTTGAGTTAGAAATATGAAAGCAATGAAAGCAGACACTTAGAAGCTTTGTTTCCATACGAATATCAGTCTATTTAATCTACTTTGATGAGTGTTTGCATTTGAAGCTACGTGAATGGAGTATGTGAACCTAAGTAAAACAAACCCCCTCCCACACCTGGCCGTACTCTCAAGAGTGGATATAAAGCACTTGATGTGGTACAAAGCTCACTCTGGGATGGAGCACTGGAGTGGGAGGTGAGAGGTCTCCAAGTCCTGCCTCACAAACATCCCACATTCTGCTCCCTAAATGTGGCTGGTTGTCAAGTAAGTCTGCCCCAAAATTGGAACAGGAGCACATTATTTAGCTCAGAAAGGCTCCATCGGTCAGTTTTCTGTTAACGCTACCTTCCTCATTTGACCATTCATAGGGGAAAACCTTATGAGTTCCCACAAAAGGGAAACCAATGGCCTGGATATTACATCAATTTTTGAAGAATGAGATTTTAAAAAGAAAAAAACCAAACCTCTGAACACAACCTTATTAAGGCACATAAAATAAAATTTGCAAACACATGATGGGCCAACTTCCGATCTCAGATAAATAGAAAAACTTGGTTAAAACAGAGTGAACTGGAAGAGAGAGAGGAAGACAACAGATGGGAGAAGCAGATGAAATAAGGAACAAATGTAGACAGAATGATTAATTTATCTTAGAATGGACAGAACCATTAATCCATAACTGCCTGCAGTGAAACACACATATTTTTCTATGTATACACTATTTTGAGTTGGTACAGAGGCATTACATGATTGTGAATGGAAGGGTATGAGGGAATGAGACTGTTTTTCTGACCCTTGCTCACAAAAGGATGTGCTTTGTCTTCTGTGGGAGTTAAGAACACATTGTACCATTTTTCTGAACTGGAGTTTCTATGAAGAGATTCTTCATGCTATGAAAATGTTATGTCTCTAGCTATCAGAAGTCTCTAGGTCTCAGTGGTACTTTGCACTTACAACCCAATGATATTTTGAAACTTGCTCTGAGTTTAAACTGCTGATTTATCACTCACTCATATCAAAACAAAGATTTGTTTATTTTTCCAGTTTTATGCAGTGATAATTCACTTTAGTGCATTTAAACTAGGAAAACATGGCACAGAATGTACATAGAACTTTTGATTAAAGAAAATATGCACAAACAACACTATTAAGACACCAATATCAAGCATTGAAATGTGAGGGGAATATCAGAATCAATTGCTGCTTGATCAAGATGAATGTGGCCTTCCTGCATGCAGACATTCTACTGTAACCTTTTATCATACATCATCTATTACATTTTCCACACAGAAACTCTATCTGCTTCCAATGGACAAAAAGAATGGTTCAAACTTTAAACGAAATACTGAATTTCTGTCTTCATCATGTGTTGTGCAGCTGCCTCAGTCCCAGAACCTCTCCATTTCTCAGCGCAAATGACATTCTTCTCTCAGCAAAGGACCACAAGGCCTGCTGGTTAAAGCATTATACACAAGCTAGGTTTTGCTAATACCTTAATATATCAGATGCAATGTAAAAATTATAACAATGTCTTACATGATTATTATTATCCAGATTTGTCTTTGTGGGTGTGTATGTTGGAGTATTGCCTCCCAGAGTGGTCATCCTTTCTCTTTCAAGGCTAAAATTAAATACATGGCCAAAAACTGTGGGCTGTGGTGCAGCATCTTGTGGATAATAGAATTCTCACTAATTCATAGTATCAATTTAAAACATAAAGGCCATGAGCACGGGGGAGCCTCTACCAGAGAGAATGATGCAAAGCCATTAACCTGAAATATTTATGGAGAACTTTCAGTTCAACACTATGTCTGCACACTGATCTATCACTTGAGTTGAAGGAATGAGTGGAATTATTTGCTTTGTCTGCCTCTCAAGCCTTTTTTGGCCCATTAGAAAAGAGTTCTTGGGGTTTTTCAATATTTTTGATCAATAAATGCACTAATTCCACATTTCTTTAGGTGTCCATTCGTGAACCTGCTTCATGGAGGCAAAGGTCGTATCTAGGCACCTAGAAATGAATTGCACTGATGGGAAAATACATTTACTTTCTTACATTTTTATGAAAAGCTTTTTTAAAAAGCAGACATTGTTAGTCAACTAAATACTGCTTTTTGTCAGGAAAGCTGTTGGGAAAACCTCCAGCGCTGTTAAGAGCCATGTTTTCATGGATTTAGTAAGAAAAAGACATCAAAGTATTGGCTGGATTGTTTCATTTTTATTGCAGTTTTGGGGAATAGTTAAAACCACGGTGCTAGACTTAGTGCAACGCCCAATATCCCTGGAAACCGATGATGCAGAAATGGGAGCAGTGGATGGAAGCACATCAAGCTAACAGTTACAGTGTCCAGAAACTAGAGCCACTTCAGTGCTAAGCCCAGCAAGGATTAGTGATCTCTTTCCTGACTGGGAACAGCATCCAGGAGGCCAGGATAAATGGCAGGGGCCATGAGGATGCAGTATTTCATATCCATGCTCACTGTATCAGCAGCTCCCCTGAGTGTCTGCCTGAGAGAGATTTAAAGTTTATGGGGTGAAACCCCATAAGAGCTGGAAGACCAACTGTGGGAAGTTCAAATACTGGGGTCCCATTGAGCCCTTTTTAAAATAGGAATTTAAGGGAAAATTATTTGCTAAGTCCATTCAGTGGTGGTATCAGAGCTCCAAGCCAGACCAGGCACAGAGACCCAAAGTAACCTGGAATTGCACCAGTTGTAACTTGCTGGCCAATAAGAGAAAAAGATGATACCAAGGGGCTGGAGAGACCTAGAAAGGTTTCAGTCAGAGAGACCAGAAGAAGAAAGGTGATCAGAAAAGAATTCCAGGGCCTTACCAATGGTAAACTTCATAAGGACACCTAGGAAAATGAGGTAGAAATAATGTGATTTCACCTTCTCTGCAGAAGGGGGAAGGGGAACTTTAGGAAGTTCAACACCAAAATGCTCTGGTAAGAACATGACACTTTTTACGCCTGGCATATTATGGTATATGGGGAATTGTGTTAATAATATAGTGTATCCAGGATACAGTATAATGGTAGGGTATTATGCAGGTACGACCTATATAGAAGACTCTCTCACATCCCTCTATACACTGCATTTTTACAAAAGGATTATTAAACTGCAACTGAATTTTTTTAAGAGATGGAGGGGGGTAAATCCTATATTAATGTATTTTCATTATTTGTCTCCTATTAGTCAAAATAATGAGTTTTTCCAAATATTTCCATGGCTGATACATCTTTATCATTACGTATGAATAACACCCTTTATCTTTACACAGTCATGCAAGGAATGAATCTGCTGTGGAGTAAAGGTCCAACTCATTGATACTCTCCAAAAGACAACTTGTAATCAATATATTTGGAGAAGGTTTTTCACAGGCTTCTCACATTATATAAATTTCTAAATTATTTTCATGTTGAGAGGTGGAAGGAGGGAGAGGAGCTCAGACAGGTGATGCATCCCCTGTAAGGGACCCCAATTGCTGCAGCATAAATACCGTGAAGAGACAAAGGGATGAAGTAAATTTTAGAAATGCTTTGCATTTATTTGTGCATTTGTGATATCTTCCTATCAATATGTGCTTCTACCAATGTTCTAATTTCACTTAAGCAAGTCTTCCCCTTCCGTAATGTTCTGTATGTGAAAATAATCATATTCTGCTCTCAAATTTGATCTCATGAGGCCAAACTAACACAGCTCTTATTAACTTCCCTCCTAAAACATGTTCCTCCCTTCCTATTTTAATTACGGACCCTCATTACATGTCTTCCAGTGTGAATTTATCTTTCTGGAGAACAGATGACTTGAATTTTTCACTAATGCCTTGCACAACACTGTACAGGGAGACAAGCTGTGTGGATTGGAAATGTTTGTCCCAGCTCCACTCACACATCACTTATTGAATGTGACAGTGACAAGTGACAGTCATGTTCAGGCTGCTGTTAGGTATCTAATGCTACTTGTTCTTCTTGACTTCCTCTACTGTCAGTGCTGGAAGTGATCAACTGGGCCCAATTTATCCTTTCCTCAGAAAGATATCTGAGATAACTGGCCAGGACTGCCCTTAGAAAAGGTCTTGGCCTCTCTCAAATGACCTCAAAGAGGATGCTGGAAGGCATTTCACATCTGCCTTTCAGATGATGACAACAGGTGTTAGGACTCTTGGTCACAGGATCTGTTCTCCCAGGGGAATGAAGTCACTGCCATGAGATTTCAGGATAGGAATTCATAGCTGTAAGAGACGGTCCGAAGATCCCTCATCTGCCTCACGACCATCATCAAGAACGGTGGCTGAAGCCCCCCAAGGACTGAGATCGAAACCCTTAAAACCTTAACATAGGGGCACTGGCCTGGCTGAGGTGGGATGTCTGCCAAGCATTGCCTGCAAGTGTTCTAACTGGACCAAAAAATCAGTGTATGTTCTTATGGAAACGAGTACGAGAACAATGGGCAAGTCACGGTGGATTGGCTACTCTTGCTGCAAAGACTGGCTCGCCCTGTACCTGTTCCGTCCCCGTCCTGTGCCTGTTGCTGCAATGGACCGATTTCCCCACACCTGGCTAGCTGCCTCTCGCTTCTTGAAAGACCATAAAACCCCTGAGTTAATCAAAGATTTTCGAGATCTCCCTGACGGAACAAGACATCTATTGGTGAGGACCATGAGGATTTCGTCTCTCCGTTGGTAGCTATTATCCCCTCTTTCTCTCTCTTTCCTTTCCTCTCTCTCTTTCTTTCCCTCTATCGCATACCGTGATTGCACTCAATAAAAGTGCACTGTTGATTAAACTGTTGTTGTTCCCTGCTGTTATCTTTTGCGCTCTGAGATCACTAAACGAACCATCATGACTCCGCTTGTCGGATCGTGACAATAGCCCCAAGTGAATTCTTTATTCAGGGAATGGGGAAAAGTTAAGCACACAGGAAAACAAGTAAGGAAAAAAGGTGTGCTGAGCAAGGGCTACCTAAAACAGATGAACAGAAATGATCAAATGAGCAAAGCAGCTACAGTCCTGCCACATACACAATTATGTAAGAACAGCAGAAATCTCATGGTTCTTGCTACAGTTGGTCCATTTCGGCAGCCGGCATTACTGTATTGCTTTCTTTAGAGAAAAAAAAAAAGATGGACAAGGGTGAGAACAGTGCTTTGTTTCCTATCACAGTGTAAGGAGTTGAACACAGGCTTCAAAAGGAGAAGCCTCACAAGTCCAGGGGGTTTGAGCCCACTTCTGTCCCCTCCCAAGGTAATAATCTCAACTCCAAGGATTTAGCTGTGATGTGGAAACAATAGCACTTAGGAAAGCCATACAAGACTGGTAAGGCCTGGAAGTTAACAAATAGAGAGGACCTACTTTTTATTTCAATTCTTTTGCTTACTTGTTTTTACTTCTTGCTCCTGAGTATAGGCACCCAGATTCCAGCTGTGCTTCAGACTAGAGGCCTCAGGTTTTTTTCTGGGTTTCAGTCCTCAGTTCCTTACTCAGCAAAGTTTTGAGGGATACTCTCAGTCTTCCCCAGATTGCTGGGACTGCAGCTCCATTCCTAAAGATCTAAAGAGGCTGCCAGAAATGAACAAATTGCAGGCTCTGGGGAATAGTGTGGAAAACTCGAATTGCTCCACAACTCTTTAAAATCAGACCCTGTTTATTTTGATGCCTAAACACAGATTTAAATATTTAACTTCAGGCTGTGCACTTGAAAGCTCTGGCTTAAAAAACCCTTTAAAATCCTCTCTGTGGTGGTTTAGGGTCACCGAATCTCATCTGGCCTTCCCATAATGTGCAATTTCCCCTTTGACAGCACACAAAGAGCACAGTACTAGGATAGCCAATGCAGACCACACTGGCAGTGCAGGAGGCAGCAGGAGAAGGCCTGTGCTGGGGTGGAGGTGGTGGTGGGTCTCACTGTCCTCACTGGTCCCAGCACCCTGCAGACACTCAGCCCTGGCACAGGCCTCTGAGCAGCTCCATGGCAGCAGAAACAACCCTGGAAGATGAAAGACAATCTGCCCCTTCTGTGATCTGGGAGAGGAATAATCTGGTTTGGATTAAAACATCCCTGATACTTTTACTTATGAAACACTTTTGTAAAGGCAATGTGAGCTTCCTGAGGCACAGCAATCCTTATGAGCAGCTGCAAGCCTCCAGCAGGGCACTCCGTAATGAGCCTCCATAATCATCTTGGGGTTTCCATTGGGCAGTGGGATCCTTGCCTGTGTGCACCAGTCAAATGAGGAGAAGGAAGCTCAGATTGGGAGCCTGGCCAGGATAGGAGCATGGCAAGACCCTCAGTGCCATGTCAACACTGATAACTGTGCAAAGAGGGATACAGGCTGCCACCCAAAAGTAGCAGGGCCAAAAATCAGTCTCAGTGAGCAAGAGTTCACTGGATGGAACAGAACCAGGCCACTTGGAAGTAGATAAAGAAACTGCCCATACTTTATTATCATTATTTGGTGTTCACTCACCGTGCAGAAATTTATGATGGCAGAAGAAAAGGGAGAGAGTTGGACACAAGTTATTCATCTTGCCTTTGCCCTGAACACAGAGCATGTTAGTGTTCTCCAGATGCTGTTTTGGCAAGAACAGCTTTTAACACTTTAAATTAATATCTTCTTTTACCTCAGTGAAACTTGTTGAGCTGGCAGTCTTTATGACTGAAGCCCTTTATTGAACACAGAGTGCTTGCTGGGATGACATAGCCAGAAGTGACACTGTTCCCTCCCATTTTATACTGCACAAAATGAAGAGGCTGCTGTGCTAATGATAGACTGTATCCAATTATGAATAAAAATACTGTGTTCCCACCACTAAAGCTAGTCCTGAAACTCCTCAGGGTTCCTTTATTTTTATGACCTGTTTGTAAGCAGTTACTTTAACCCTCTGATGATATTTATAAACTGATATACACTACTATAAAAGATAGCCACCTTTTACAGTTCTGGATGATTGCCCATGGGCTTGCACTCCCTCCCTCACTAGGTATCATATTATTTTCCTTGAAGGAGAATAATATTCACTATGTAAAGCTTGCTATTCAGAGCATATTTGGATATCCTGGACTGGAAATCACCCATATACTCCCTATCAAGTCCTGCTGGAGCTTCCTTGTGGGGTGGCTACATTACACTGAGAGAGGATTGAGGAAAGGTTTTCAGGCTTTGAGAAGAGCTGGGTTGGTGCAAGAGTTCAGGAATGTCAGAGGAAGCCAGGCTGTTACCATAAACCAACCCAGGTAGTACCTTCCTGACTGATACAGCTTTTGGCTCTACGTGTATTTCTTCTCATATCACTTCCTGCAAATTGTAGCTGGTCTGCTTAGCTAAGATTTTCCTAGAAGACTCAACTCTTAAAAGTCTCACTGTCTATAATTACATGGGATTTGCAGCGCCTTCAAGGTCAAAACATGAGTTTGGACAAAAAAACCTCAGGCAAAGTCTGATTTAGGGAACTTATGAGCTTTGGGTACATGATGGTATCCTTCTAAATAGCTATCACTTCACTCTCCAGTTTGGCAAACCTGAACTTGTTCCTAAAATTGTCCTCTTCTTGAGCTTCAGATCTAAATATCCTCTACATCTGGGTGATCATACCTAAAGTACTGGACCTGGCCTAGCTATAATCTTTACCTGCTTCTTGGTGTGCTTCTGGCAACACCAACTGGATGTTCTTCCTCCAGAGTCAGATTACCATAGCATTCTGTATCCTGTGGGATTCACTACTAAAGCCACAGCTCTCTTCCATTTTTCATATTTCTTCCACAAAGAAGATTTTCTGGAAGGTGAAGAGGTGGCCCCAACACACAGCCTCATCTTGGAACAAGCATGGGCTGGGGTGGTGGATCAGTATTTGTCTTGAATAGAATGAGGCAGGGAGTGTGTTTTTCAGGACAATACTAAGGAATTTAAGCCTTTTACTCAAACCAGGGTTGAACATTTCAATAAGGACCAGATACCTTATGGGGCATCTGGGAAAAACTGTCCCTCTCTAGGTGACAGGAGTTGTTTAAGCCACAGGCTGCAGCTTTAGTGAACAGTGAACCAATTTGCTGGACAATTAGCATCGCCAA